>JAEQML010072691.1:0-15370 GCA_016904865.1 Pissodes strobi
TAGTGCAGTCGTAGGCTCAACATTTTATTGTGATTCAATTCTACTCTTTCTTTGGGGATATATTGTGTTGATTTTCTGTTTGTGTTTTGACACGACCGATTAATCGGGATCTGAATACTGCTGTATTAGAGGCTCTCCACGTTCGTCAGATAAGACCGAGACCGTCGAATTTTCCTAGCCCTCACACATGCTAACGAGGGCTTTTCCTGGAGAGCCACAGCTTTGTTGGAGGGCCACTACTCGTACGAGCAGGCCAGAAGCAGGGGTTACTAGAGAGCCACCACTTCAACTATCAGGCTACACTAGAGCCAATCCAAATACCGAACTTTCGAGACCTCGGCTAGTTTTCCCTCAGGGCCAGTGCCCTAACAGTACCAACAGGTGCCCGGCACCTTTACGAGAGTTCGACGGATCTAAGTGGTATCGTTAAGTTTATTTATTCATTTATTATTATTAATCGCTCTGAATTTTCTGCCTCTTTAATATAAATCAAGCATTGACAGTCGAGCTTTGAAACAGTTTCTATAATTTTATTCCTTTCATTCATTTATCGAGTAACATAACCGCTCTGAATTTTCTTTCTTTATAATATAAGTCAGGCATTGATAGCCAAGCTTTCAATAGTTTTACTCTAATTTTATTCTTTTTTTTATCAATTTATCGCGTCATTTGATTTAATTATTGTGGCCGTTCATTGCTACATATTATTATCGTTACATTTAAAATATGTGCAGCTATTAGCGCACGCATACCTAGATGTAATTAGCTTAGTTGACATCAAAGTGATCACTTCGGTTAGTGTGCATTTAGTGGTAAGGCCTACAGAACCGGGTATTAACAACTGAATTGGTTTCCGCACAATATGGAGATATTGTGTTCTGTCGATTTCATCAATTACTTTAATAGTCATTTGACATTCTTTTGTCTTAACTAACCGCCTTTCCATTTAACATTTTACTCCAAATAGATTGTTGCTGTGTTTTCAAAAAAAAAAGAACTTAGTAGCAGATATATTGTCCCTTAAATTTTAGATTGTGTTTTTTAATAGGTTAAATTAAGTGATTAATTATTGATTTAATAAGCCAGACTATATTCTCGTTTTCTTGTTGGTTTGAAGTTAAGTACCGGTTGATTTAATGAGCTGACCTAGCCACCCTGCACACACCAGCAGAGCTTTTTCCGTTTAGTTGGCTAGAACAGGTGGCGCTCAAACGACCCCACTACAGGGGCCGGGCATTTGCAATACAACTCTCCGGGCTAGGTTCCTTCTGAAGTAATTGAAAAAAATCTTTACTTTCATTTTAAATTCAATCAGAAAAACGTGTTGCAAGGGGGGCACGTGCCCATCCAGGTCCTCCCTTGGCGACGCCACTGCTGAAAGCTGTTATAAAAAATACCATTTTAAACAAAAAGGATTTAATACACTAATGAGGGGAAAGACCTTTATTAATTTTAAACACGGAAACACCTAGAACTTGACCTTATTGACGGAGGGCGGGCGTGACAGGTTAGTATAATAAAATATAATATTAAGTACAAAAGAAAAATCGAAATAATGTACAATTTAAGAAAACATACACTTATATTTTAAAAACTAAATCTTTCAGAGAAACATAGGATGTCGGACTAATCTGACCCCAAATTAGCTTTGAATTACCGGCTTTTCTCAATCCCTACATTAAATACTCAGAGACATTTCACAACTTTACACTTAATGGCAATGAAACAAGTGTAAGTAAATATAGAGAGATTCATCTAATTTTGGCCTTCACGGTAAAACAGATATACCCACCTGGACCCCTATTCTTGAATATCAAGCAGTAGAACTTGTGAGAAACATGGGCGTGGTTCTCTTAAAAATATACAACGCCATGTTCCTTGAAAAAAATATTAAGGGAGGGAACAACTCCCAAGGAAACTTGAAGTTCTCTTACTAGAGATTGAGAGAAATAGGAAACCTAACCTAAATTTATGTTGTTTTGTTTGTTTGTTTTAAGTGAGTTCAAACATTTATTTATATCTAAAATAAATATGGAAAATTTTAATGCAATGCTGGGAAATTACATTATTAACGAGGATGTTGAGGAAGCGATGGCAGAATTGGCTATTGAAAGAGATGTTTTGTCTCAAACAAATCAATTTCAATTATCTGCTTTCAATGTTTTTGGTAATGGTCCAGAATTAAATAATTTTTACTTAGAGCTAGACCTAGCAAGACTCCTAATAAGCCTTCAGTTTACCGATGGCGTTATTTCAGTTCATAGTGCACTTGTGAATGCATGCGATTTAAAAACCTGCAAATGGCAAGTATATGGCAGTATATATGCAGTTATTCAGGGTGGATAAGAAGAGCAAAGTTTTGAAATATTACTCAAAAAAATGAAGGAGTCGTATTTAAGGAGAGCGTACAATATTAGCTGAACGAGCATCCGATATATCGAAATTTATATTTATTTCGATAAATTTCTTTCAATAAATTTTTAGTATCGATATATTGTCTCGATTTATTTATTTTGCCATCCCTAGCTGTAAGCTGTCTAAAAGCTATGCGGATGAGGGTGCGGTTCGGCGAATGACTGGACCCATATACGTATTAAATAAAATATACTGCGCCTAGCCCATAAAAGCAATGGGAGGATTTATGTCCCGACAAAGCGAAAGGGAAATATAAAATCGGCATAAGTTTGTTCTTCTTTGTCAATTAGTCAACAGGCGCATGCTCGCCATATCGTTATTTTATTGGTTCAGTTCGAGTCGATACGATGCCATTTCTCAAATGTCAGTCGTCAAATGGTTTTTCTTGTTTACGTTTCTGCTTTTGCTTTCGAGGTATTTTCGGAGTGTTTTTGAGATTGAAAATAATTTTACAGTCTTAAATTATTAGATAACACCTACTTGTGATTTTGATCATTAGTGTGCGTAAGTCTGAATTCTCTTTTGTGATTTTTAAAGACACCATGGTTAATCGTAAATTTTGTTTCTTGTGTTTTAAAACCGTTGATATCAAGAAATTTGCACTTCACAAGTGAGTATATTATTTATTATATTGCACTCTATATTGTAATAAATATTGTGTTTGTAATAAAAGTGACTCTTTTATACTGTAATGAATCTATCTACCTACTCTAATTTTAGATTTCCAAGAGATCCAATGGCCCGATCTGCTTGGATGAAAATATGCCGTCTAAATGACTCTGATGATGTTTCGACTCTTAAAATATGTTCTCAGCATTTCACTGCAGCCGATTATGTAGAACCTCGGGCAAGAGAACTAGGTAGTCATCTCTACTTGAAATCTGGCTCTGTTCCATTCATTAGAAGACCCACTAGTGTTGTACCGCAATTCAGTAATACCAATAAGTACATTTAGCCAGTATTGGCTAAAATTATAGCAAAAATCTCAAAGTATCAATAATTTTTAAGTTTTTAGATATGTATGCATTTTTAATAATTTATATGTTTACCAATAATACGTGGCACAATTGGCGACAAGAGTAAAATTTAGATTATTAGGTTGTTTTGTTAGTTAATATACATAAAAACTTACAGGTTTCGGTATCTTTTTCCAAATACCATCAATAACCCACTCTATAACCACGTATAAATAAACATTCTTGACAAATTAAATTTAGGTATATAGACCATAAACTGCACTTATAAAGCAGGCAACGAAAACAACGTCACACTAGATGCTACGTCCCCACTCTTTACTGTAATGAAGCTCATACCGTACTAGTAATATAAATAGCTATTAAATAATATGAGCATATCTAATATGAAAAACCTATAAGTGCCTAATGTAATTTAGCTAGGTGGTAACAACTGCTAACACTCACATGGTATACTTTTGCCTTGTAAAGTTTTTGACAAGTGCCCAAGTTTATCAATTAAAAGCTAAAATTATTTTACTTTCCTTTGTAGATGTACATGAAGATACTGTAGCTGTAGTTACGCCAGTAGCTCCTTCTGTGCCTCTTTCACAAGATGAATATTATGTCTCAACAACGAAAAAATTTAAACTAACTTATTCTGAAGCAGATGCTGCTTGTAGTACTTCTGAGATAAGAGTATTAGAAGAAACTCCTAGTACTTCTAGACAAGCAGATGCTGCTTGTAGTACTTCTGAGATAAGAGTATTAGAAGAAACCCCTAGTACTTCTAGACAAGCGTCACAATGCAGTACTTCTAAAAAGATATTATTTTCTGAGCCTAGATATGTTACTGAAGTTAGAACTCCACACTTAAACACTCCAAGAAGTGCCAAAAGATGTTTTAACATGGCAAGGACAATGCTAACTCTGAAAAGTGACAAAATTAAAAAACTTCAGCGCAGAAATAGGATTTTGTTGAAGCGTGTCACTAATTTAGAGCAGTTGCTAAATCACCTTAAAAATAAAAACATTCTGTCAGAAAATTCAGCAGAATCACTCATGGCAAGTATTTTTTAATAGCAATTTGTTTAAAAGCTTTAAAAATAAAATTATCACAATTGGTCAAGAATAAAATAAATGTGTCCAAATAATATACATAAGTATATATACGGTACAGCAAATTTTATTGGAAGCTCCTGGATTATTAAAAATTGATACATTTTCTGGCTCGTAGATAAAAATTAACACATAGTTATGTTGTAACTTTCGAATATCACCTTTTTACAAATTTATTATATACTTGTAATTTCCTAGTAGACCATAGTGCTAATTCTATCTTGAACTGTAAACTGGGGAACAGTTTTTATGAAGGGTGCTTCTAAAATTAAATACTGCCAATACTATATATTTTTATTCAATCTGAAAACTTGGTATATATTTCATGCTATAAAACGTTTTCAGGGGACCCTACCAGACTGTCTGCAGGAAATAGTCCAACACAAACTAAAGAAGAAGACTGACAGAAAATACTCCCCTGAGCTCCGCAAATTTGCACTGACACTGCAATTTTACTCAAGTACTGCATATAATTATGTTCGTAAGACCTGGCAAAACCTCCTTCCCCATCCTAGTACTTTAAGAAAATGGTACACTGTAGTGGATGGCAAGCCAGGCTTTACTAAGGAATCTTTCGATGCATTAAAGAATAGAAATCAGTATTCTCCAGTGATTCTTAATCTTGTAATGGATGAGATGTCCATTAGAACTCAAATTATATATGAGAATGGGCAGTTTTATGGGGGTGTTAATATGGGTACAGAATTAGAAAATGAAAGTGATGCCCTTATAGAGGCAAAAAACGCCCTTGTTTTTATGGCCGTAGGATTAAATGGTCACTGGAAAATACCCGTAGGCTATTTTTTAATAGATTGACTCGGTGCGGCTGAAAGAGCCAATCTATTACTGAAATGTTTACAGTTAATAGCAGATACAGGTGCTAAAGTATTTTCACTAACATTTGATGGTGCTCCTATAAATCTAGCTATGTGTACCAGCTTAGGGGCAAATTTTGATTACTACAGTCCAAAGTTTCAACCCTGGTTTTTAAACCCAAATAACAGCAAACCAATTTTTGTGTTCTGGGATGCATGCCACATGATAAAGTTAGTTCGCAATTGTTTGGGAGATAAAAAAACTTTTAATTGATGGGGAGGGGAATTTTGTTAACTGGGGATTTCTGGAAAAACTATATAATTTTCAAATTGACGAGGGTTTACATGCTGGAACGAAATTGACAAAAAAACATATTTATTATCAAGACAACAGAATGAAAGTCAGTCTAGCCACTCAGGTGTTTAGTGAACGAGTATATAATGCCTTTCGTTTTGTTCACAGTTTAAATATTGAACAGTTTGAAGGTTGCGTACCAACAGCAAATTTTTGTTTTGTTTTTAATAATGTATTTGATTTGCTAAATTGCCGTAACAAATTTGCAAAAAGAAATAAATATAATATACCGCTCGATAAAAATAATTCAGATTTTTTAAAAAAAGCTTCTATTGAATTTGAAAGTTATATAAGCTCTTTAAAGGATTGTAACGGAATACCTATCTTAAAAAGCCCGAGAAAGACAGGGTTTCTGGGCCTAGTTATTTGCCTTAGGAATATTTTCGAATTGTATATAGTTTTATGTGAGTTAGGACAAGAATATTTACTGACTTACAAACTCAGCCAGGATTTTTTGGAAACATTTTTTAGCTGCCTAAGAAGTAGGGGTGGATTTAACAACAACCCAAATGCTAAACAATTTGAGAGTGCTTATAAAAGGCTTTTAATAAGACATGAAATTAGCAATACTTATGCGTCAAATTGTTTAGCAGACGGCTGTGAAATACTAACAGTTTCATCAAAAAATAAATATTTAAAGGATACTGTGGTGGATTATAACATTGAAAATTCTCATTTTTTCATCCACCGATCACGATTATGTTTCTTCTCTTTGGAGCCTTACTCCTTTTGTTGAAAATGTCGTTGTATATATATCAGGGTACATGGTTCAAAAAATTCTAAAAGATAAAACGTTATGTAATATATGTGCTACTCAATTATTAACGACAGAGCAACAATCCCTTTTAATTAATTTAAAAAATAGAGGCAAACTTGTGACCCCATCGCAAGAAGTATGTAGAATACACAATTCATGCAATGTAAAGTAAAACGCCCCCGAAAAGGATCCCAACTGCAAGCGAGTTGGGATCCATCGAGGATTTCCAATGGATCCCAACTCGCTTGCAGTTGGGATCCTTTTCTGGGGGCATTTTATTTTACATTGGATGAATTGTCTATTCATAGTATGATTGTCTTTGGTTTAAGTTAATCTCTAGTAACTAGGTATTTCATTTTGCTTTAGACCTGCATTTAAGTTAAGTACCATATAATACGGATGTTTTTTTGTATTTTGTCCTGTCTACTTTCATTTTACTGCTAATAAACTTTAAGAAAACTTTCAGCTTTTTTATGTTTTCGCTAAGCCCAGCTAGACCAGTGGCCTGTAAAGCGCAAGTTTGCCATTGTTAGCTTACAGCAACAATAAATTGTGTAATAGTTATTTTTGTTACAAGTACCTAAAATGGAGTTTTTCAGGACGAATCATTGCTGTTTCCGGACGAGGCATTAGCCGAGTCCGGAATAGCAGATGAGTCCTGAAAAACTTCATTTAGGTACGTGTGACAAACACTATTTTTTGTCATACGCTCCCAAAATTTAATTTTTATTTATACGCTTTTTGCAATTCTTCAGAACGCCTAAATTTGCAAATTTACCACAATTTTTGAAATCATAATGTACGACAAAGTTAGCTTAGAATTTCATATCGTAGCAACTATTTGACAATTTTGTCATGTCATTCGAAATTTTTGACATTTAGACATATTCAGGAATTTTGGAATAGTCCGTAAAGGTTGCCATGACGACTTTTAGGGACTAGGCCTAAAAAGAAGCATTTTACGGACTCAAATGAGTCCGTAAAATAGCTATTTTTGGGAGCGTATGACAAAAATGTCATTATGACTTACCTGTGACTGAACCAGATGCTTACCGTATCTATCGTTAAATACTTGCTTTATCATTCAGAAAATTTACTTCAGATTAAATTTATATGAATTTTATGACCATAGGCCTTGATTCAATTAATATACGATTTAATCAACGCCATAAGTCATAATAAACTGTAGCTATCTACATATACTATTATAAATGAAATGCTAAAACCGTATAAGTATGTACTTTTAATTTTCCATTTTTTATATTAGGCCTAACTTATATTACCTTAAGGAGGCCTAACGTATAGAAGGCTTTTTCATAGCACTCAAGATAATAAAGCTAACACATTCAGTTAAGTTCTCTCGGATGAACTGTATATACATTTTTATTTTATTTTTAAAGTAATTCGGTGAATTGACCAAAAAAATTGCCTGGTTAAATTGACTACTCTATATGCTACCTACGTACTGGATTTTTTGTTTTATAGTCAGTTAAATCCCTAATTGTCCAAAAATTGCCCTTTTCTCAACAGAAACTTCACAGTTTTTAAAAGGCACTTTTATTTGTGGTAAAAAGCTAATTTTCCAATTTTTGCAATATTTTTAACTCAGAGGAGTCGCATAACGCTACGTTTCAAAGCTCTTAAAATAAATCTTGCTTAGTTGAATATAAAAAGAAATTAAGCGACTTCCTTCCCAAATTCCCATGGAACACGATTATTATTATCGTTAATTATCTCGAGGACAATAAGTTAAATTAAAACAAAATCCACCTGTATATTGCACTAAATTTCAAAGCCCAAATAAGTTTACCACAATATACACGCGAATCTATTAAAAAAAACAGTTTTACCTTCCAATTTAAAATTTAATAATACCGCGTAAATTTAAAACCAACATGCACGTAATGTTCTTGGATTTGTCGTAAGCATTTCAAATGAACGAATCAAAATTGACGTGCTGCGTTTGCGCACGAATGATCAAAGACAAAGAAGGACAGACTTATGCGAAATTTATATACGTCTGTTTCATAACATCGGAACATAAATTTAAAAGCAAGGCGTAGTATATATTTTTTTACGTATATGACTGCACCCCAATGAGGTCTTTGGGTTGTTGATACCAGCTGGACATATCTTTACTAAGGGGATCAAATATACGAGTTAGTGCTTGCCAATTCGAATATATATTAAGATCTTATATATGCTCTAAATATATACTTATTTATATTTTAAGTATGTTTGAACTAAGTACAAATTTATATACGCCTTTTTGTACTTACATTGTGATTCTATAAATTACATCTAAGGATGGTGATTGCACGTCTCTTACCTGCAAAAGAAAAAAATATATAAGAATTAAATTATAAGAAACCTCAAATATTGTGAAAACAATCCGTAATTAGATGATAATAACATAGCGGATCCCTGCATATAGTTTGAATTTAATTTTTTTATTTCCCGGGTTCTCGAAAAATTCTTTGATTTGAAACACAACTAAGATTCAAAGTGAGAAATATGTACTTAAAAGTACAAGTTATTATTATGCAGCGACAATCAATCCCACGAGTAAGAAATGTTCTTTCGACGCACGTAACACGCTCTAATTTTCCTCCGCAACGTAGAATATCCTCAAGAGTATAATGCGGTAGTTTCCCTCTTGCTTTCCGCATCGCAGTACCAGAACCTTTTAACTGTTCTAGCGTCGCCTATAGTAGTCAAGTGATAAGCCGGTCTCGCATCATTTACTTTACACCTTAACTTGGTACTGGTGCTCGCTGCTGCACTGCACCAGGCTGTCACATTGATCCTAAAAGCTGTATTGCCACGTCCGCGTCCGCCAGTTACGCCATATCACCCTCATCTCCGCCCATTTTGTCATTATGGTCTTCGCTCACTTCGCTGGACATTATACCGATTAGACTCAGGCAGGGTGCACCACGTGCAGATGAGGTTGGCATTTGGGCCAGTATATTCTTTCATCCGTCACCTCTTACTCGTTTGAGGATCTGTATTTAAAAATAGTATTTTTAGAATCATTAGTACTGGTTATATATTAGCTCACCTAAAATAAGGTGAAATGGGGTAGATGTGTGACATTTTTCGAATAGTCTGATTTTGACGCCATCCCTAATTATTGCAAATCGTCCAAAATTTTTCAAAAAAATCACAATAGACTTACTTCGCATGCCCAAAACGCTCATTGAGTTGAAAATTGTATATTCTAAACCGTTTGGGCACTGTATATATATTATTAAAACGATGTCACTATATCATATACATATACAATATACCAATCCTATGGGGATAATGTGAAAGAACATGAAAAAAGCTACATTTTACTGTTTATATCAAATTTTTTAAGCAACAAGTAATCACTTAAATAGTCATATGAAAATAAACACTAAAAATTTTGACCATGGAAGCTTATAATTATCAAGTTTAATATTAAATTCCAAAATATCGCGTCGTATTTCTTTTGGGTTTGAGAGTAGGACTATATCTTGATCCTCCACAGTATCGGGGTCTTCAAATTTAGGCCAAATGAATTTTTTATGTTGGAATTTAAAAAAATTATTACCCCAGTCATCTCCAACCTTTTTCTTTTATTTGGCCTACAAAGTGCTTTAGACTCTTCTTTGTAGAACATTTCAGTACCACCCATTTACCTATGGCAGGATAAACAAATTGCTCAAGAAGACTGTCGTTTTGTTGGTTTTTATCTAAAATCCCTTCATTATCAGTCAGGAATTCCTCGTCATCATCCGAGTCCATGTAGGGCACTTCGTTTGAATCCTCTTCAGAACCAAACGAAGTTGACTTTGGCACACTTTTCCTCTTTTTTTGTTGGATTAACGTTCTTAGCCATATAATTTTTTTCTCTTTCAGACGTGCAACTGGTTCTTCGGAAGTCAAAATCTCAGACACTGGACAAACCTTCGCCCTCCTTTCTTTTTCTGGTTGTCGATTTCGAAGAACTCGTGATAGCAACATTTCTTCAAATGACAGATTTTTGATGGGTTCTGTAGGCTGCAGTGGTAAGGCTCCTGCATGTTGTGGTGTTGATAATCCTGCATGTTGCGATATTGATGGCCCTGTTTCATGCGATGTTGAAGGTCCTGCTTCCTACAGTGTTGATGGCCCTGCTTCCTGCGATGTTGATAGCTCTGTAAATTTATGTTCGGGTTCTTGAGGATGTTTATTACGATATTCATATATTTTTATGAATCTCACCATTGCCATGTTTCACAAATAAATTGAGAGAATACTTTCTTTGGTATTTTACGGCCAAAGTTGTGACACTGCCATGTAATTATTTTCTGGTCCGATTTATTATTATAAGATTTAAAATCTGCAATATCTAAGGGCTGCAATAATTGGCTGGTAACAGCCGGTAATTTAGGAATAATAACGTTCTGTTCCAGGGCTGCTTCAATTATTTCCAGGCTGACATGGGTAGCATGCCCATCGTATATGATGACGACTGGCCTTTCTTTACCGATGATGGTAGGAATGATGGTTTTTAAGAAATAGTTCTTGAAAATTTCACTTTTCATCCATCCCTTTTTGCTTGCAGCGTAAACTTCCAGGGAAATCTGTACCTTTTAGTGTCATCCAATAGTCCCATATAAATGAACCTTTAAAAATAATTAAACGCGGTGCCTTATTGCCTGCAGCATTACACATAACGAGAATAGTAGTATTGTCCCAACCAGGAGGGCTTATGGTCCGTGAGGAGGCTTTATTAATTTGATCAACAACTTTACTTTTCCGTGGATCTATAGATAGACTTGTCTCATCTAAGTTTCATAAGCGCTCAGGTTTGTCAGTCAAGTTGTGTTCATTATGGATATTTTCTAAAAGATCGAAGTATCCATAAATTATTATAAATGGGTCTGTCGCTTTCTTTCAAGCAAATTTAATTTTTGTGGTATCTTCAGGCTAAGGTTGTGTCGTTTTTTGAACGCCAACAACCAATGTTCTCCTGGAACCCCATCCTTAAATTTGGTTTCTTTTTGTTGGCTGTAATATAGGTTCCGACAGCTTCTGGCACTTCCTTCCACGATATTCCAAAACTTCATTTTCCAGTACCTTTAATCCATATGCCAATTTTACCTCTTCCTCTTTATTGACGTAAGTAGGTCTTCCTTTATTTTCTTTAATTTTACCACGCAAGCCCTTCACACGGCTATATACAAAGTACCATATGGTATGCCGTAATTTTTATGTGCTGCATAGATTGTAGTTTTTTCGGCTTCTACATCGTTTATTGATTTTTGAATATAGGTTTTCTTATATTTTGGTTTTTTGGAAGGGGAAATGTGATATAGGCCTGGGGATTATTATTCAAGGGACAAATGTGATATACTAAAAAATAAACAATAAGTATTCTTTTACCACAATTTGTATAAAAATTATCAAAATACACAGGTTTAAGGATAATAACTAAGATATGTTACAATTTACCTGGTTTAAATTCTCTTAGATGTGAATTAATTTAAATAACCATGCGACTTGAAGAATCGTGTTTTGGAAAACAGATGTTTGCGAATTATAGGTCATGTTAGCGGGGTCGGTAATACAGTGAACTTTTTTGGGCGCATATTCATTTCAAGGGTGAATAGACTGTTGTACAGTAGATGAAAGCATGGATTAACTTTTTCCATTTTAAGGGTGTGGCATTAACACCTTTACCCCATTATCACATTTACCCCACTTCACCTTACATAGATTTTTAATCCTTAATAACTTTTTCAATGTGATATGTAAATATACTGATACATTAGTGTCGGGCTTGGGATGTTCTCGTCTGAATTTTCTATTTTTGAAATCGATGAACGGATCACTGCCATCATATCAATAAGGTACACTGGTTTATATGGTTGAACTTGGAATTTATTTGGTTAAGATACACAACAACTTCGGTTGAATTTAATAGAAAATAAACATTGTTAAAATAGAGAGCCCTTTTATAATTAACAAAGGGAAGCTCATGGCTTGATGATATTATTGCTATTACATTACGAAGTACTCTCTTAAATTATAGATTAAGTAATGGCTGCTTTTTTGCACACCTGCGCACCCCGCGAAAGTAGGAGGGCGATATATCGGCACTCGCGGCGAAGTACAGAAGCAACAGGGCTAGGCGGCGTTGCCGATACTGTAATTACATACTTGAGACGCGACAATTAGTTTAGCTGGAGACGATATATTTCGCTATTCCTAAGTCTCCCCATGGCAGCTTTAATTTTCCAGAAAAACATGCCATATAATTTAAACTTTTTTGCATAATTTCTACCAATGTGAAAAACAGTTAAATTCAAATTCGGAGATACAATATAATGCGTTGATAGATTTTTGACCTCTCTCGATGACTATATTGTGGAACTTAACTATAGGCTATTGATGATGATATGCCAAAAGCTAACTGATTAAATTATCTAAATCCGTATTTCAACAATCAAACAAAAATCACAACTTTGGTTTGTGAAAAATTAGAATTTCTAAAACGATATGATTTTATTTTTTTTATTATTATAGTTGAGCTTAGTCTGAGAATCATTCAATAATACGATCTTCTGGTAATCAATGGAATAATAAACTTTCCGATATATAAAGATGATTTCAGTCAATCTACCGCCGGAAATTTGGATATATCATATCCTGTATCCTATTATTATTACACAGTATTAAACTGGAAATATATCAGCAATATTTATATTAGCAGTAAATAAAACACCATCAAAATAAACCTAAATCTATAAATACACTTTAACAGTCATTCTAATGATTTATTTTATTTGCAGTTGCGTCGTAAATTTTATATTAGTCTCGTTGAAGTATTATTTTACATAAGTCTTACAAAAGTTGTCATGAGAAATCTCGTATACAAGTGTGTTCCTTAATAATATATTGCCCGCAAGGTCGAAAAATGCTTCAGTTAATAAAACCTATTAACGGTGGTAACTTTAAGCAACAGTTAGTAAATGAACGAATAAGCGCTGTCGTTTCAGCAGGATACATGCTATACACGTTAACAAAATTCTTGTTCAACATCAAAAGTAAATGTGGCCAAATACCATTTAGAATTAAAATGACACGAATTTTTTCCTCGGACACGAACAATTTTAGAGTAAGTTTGTACAAAATGATCTTCAGTTATTGCAACAACATTGGTTCGTGCATGATGGTGCTCCAGACCACTTTAGCATATTGGTTCCTGAGTATTTGAATGAAGCTTCCAAAATCGTTGGATAGGTCGTGGATGATCAGAATTCTGACCACCTAGATCATCTGACTTAAACAGCCTAGATTTTCATTTATGGAGGCAACTAAAATCATTATTTTATACTACACCAATCGAGACGACAGTAGAACAACTAAGGAATAGAATAATTGTTGACGGATGTGAAACCATACGTAAAAAACTCGTGGAAATTCGTCACTCGATGAAAAGGAAAGGAGAAACTTGCATAGGAAGGGAAGGTGATGATTTTCAACATTTTTGTAAATATTCTGTTACCTTGATATTATTTTCATTTGTTAGATTAAAAAAACTTTGACATCCTGAATCTTGAAAATCAGACTTTCTAGGGCAGATGTTTATATGAACTTTTCTACTTGAATTTGGTTCATCAGTGCGCCCTTGGAATTACGGTCTATCATTAAGTAACTCCCTGTATACTATGCTGTATATCGCGTGAATATTAATATCCAATAAAATATTTTTTAATAGCAATAAAAAAATTCACAAATGTCTGCATCAACAAAACTGTTTTCTTTGCTAACAAATATACTTTTAAAGAGTTAAATAAACAATCACCACGTCTGTTATATCCAAAACACATTAATGGCTCGGGCCGAATGGCTTTTGTCAATATGCTGCATGTCACGGCATAATTTAACAACTTCCAATGCTTTAGCCTAATTTTAAGTCATTGTCCACAAAGCAGCCTTTGTAAGGCCTATTTTTAACATTTCTTTCTGAGAAGAAGTAATGAATGCACTCTGCCCAGACTAATGAAGAATTAACAAAGCCAAATAAATTAAATCATTGAAATTACTGTTTCAATTATTTTTAATGCGTTTTATTAACAGTTAACGTAAATAGTGCTGAAACACTTATAGTAAAATGTGTGCTATGTAATAACTAATAACAGTATAGAGCAAGCAAATTTTAGCCGGAATCCAGAATATTTCAATTATATTATTCAGGAGGTTCTTGTTGTTTCGGCAACATTATTATATAATGGCTTTTAAAGAGAAGTATTAGGCTAACAGGCCATTTGATCAGACACTACCATATTGTAACTTTATATATTATTTTGTACTTTTATGCTCTATATTCCTCCTATTTCGAAATTGCTTATTACGAAAAATTGTCGATTCGCAATCATATTTGTTGCGCTTCCGGTACATCTCATTTAAAAATTTGGTAATCTCAAGATCATGTTCTTCTTAATACACCAACTTTTGCCAAATATCAAATTTCCTGCTACTTTATTCGAATATGTTTGATTTATTAATCAAATGTGGGTACATCTTCTATATTATAAGGTGAGTTGGGGTAACTGCGGTAGGGGTAATCGCGTCACCCAGTCCCCAAATTTTCAAAAAGATGTTTTATAAGTTGCATATACCACAGGTTCTTAATTTCAATGTTGGCTGATCGGTTCCAAATGATTTGGTAACCTTGCAATGTGCAGAAAAGTGATAGCTGACCTCTGAACCTATCCTAGTCGTGTGACGTTAACAGGTGGGTTGGTGCGTATTTATCAGAAATCAATATTTTTATCTTTCTAAGTCGATGTTTCAATTTCTTGTGTTACTGTGAGATAATAATAGTATGTGAAACAATTAGAAGAAAATTAATTCAACATTTGTAAAAATTAAACTTAGTGCCGCACTTACCCCAAATTTGTAGCCTCTAGGGTAAGTGCGTCTCTCAAGTGACGCTCTT
>JAEQML010072692.1:0-15370 GCA_016904865.1 Pissodes strobi
CATCACTAGAAATTTTTACCCAAAGAAATCTAATTATAATTAATTTTGATTTGATTTGATTTGATTTATTACTTTACTTCAAATTACATTAATGTATATATACACAAAAACATACAACGAACTAGCGTCACAAAGAAGGTCTTAAGTATAAGACCTTACATACTTCTACTCCTTCTGCTCTATGTATCTAAATATTCTTGTATACTATAAGGTTCCAACTCAATAAGCATCTTCTTTAGTTTATTTTTAAAAGTTTTCTCAAGTGTTATGTTTTTAATATTGTTATTTAGTTTGTTAAAAAGTTTTATTCCCATGTAGTATGGACTTTTTTCGAAAATAGTTAATCTATGCGCCGGATAACAAATATTGTTTGTTCTAGTGTTATAATCATGACTAATATTAGAACTAAACAGCTCTCTATTTTTAAAAGTAAATAAAATTGTTTCATAAATATATAGGCCATAAATGGTTAGTATCCTTTTTGCCTTGAAAGTTCCCCTACAAGTTTGCAAAGGCGACATTTTATATATAGTTCTTATTGTTCGCTTTTGGATAACAAAAATACTTTGTGCCTTTGAGTTGGATGCCCAAAAAATTATACCGCACTTAGCACTACCCTCAAAATTTGCAAAATACAGTGTTCTACATGCTGTCTCATTTAGGTACCTTGAAACAGTGCGAACACAAAAACAAACGCTATTCAGCCTATTTTCCAAGTATTGAATATATAAAGACCAGTCTAAATATTCATCTATATGTCCACCTAAAAATTTGGTATGTTTTTTAAAGTTAGCTTGTTTCCATTTACCAAAATATCCTCAGGTTTTTCTGTTCTATTCAATTTGGTTCTAAACAGAATAGCATTTGTTTTCCCCGAATTCAAGCATAATTTATTTTTTTTAAACCAAATTTCGGTTTCTGGGAATGAAGCTGAAGCATTCTCGACTAGTCTAGATATATTTGGTCCACTCACTAGTAAACTTGTGTCATCAGCATACTCTGTTAAATTATAATTAGGTTTTGAACATTCTGTGTTAATGTCATTCATATATATTATAAATAGAACCGGCCCAAGTATGCTCCCTTGTGGAACACCCATTGTATTCTGCACTATTCCCGATTTATATGTAATGCCGCCCTTTGATATAACCACTCTTTGAGTTCTGTTACTCAAATATGAAACAAGCCACTCATGAGCATGTCCCCTTATGCCATACATTTCTAATTTTTTCAATAAAATACTTCGATCAAGACTATCAAAAGCCTTAGACAGGTCTAAAAAGATTCCCAGTGCCAAATTTCCCTCCTCCAGGTCTCTCAGAATTGCCCGAGTAAAGTGGAATACTGCCGTTTGAGTTGACTTTCCTTCGATATAACCATGTTGATTTTCCGATAGAATATCACACTCCCTTAGAAAACTCATGATTCTTTTACACATCACCATTTCAAACAATTTTGAAAAACCAGGCAGCAGGCTTATTGGTCTGTAATTATCCATCAGATTGCTGTCTCCTTTATTTTTATAGCACGGTTTTATTGCTGACAATTTTAAGGATTCAGGGAAAATGCCTTCTTGAACTGAATTATTGATCATGTAGCAAATTACATCCATGATGGCAGGGACCACCCGTCGAATGAGACTTGTAGGAATTTCATCATCTCCACTGCTATGTTTACTTTTTATTTTCTTTAATATGCCTAAAATTTCTGAATCATCAACTGGGGTAAGAAAAAGTGATCGTTTATTTTTATTAATAGCATGTGTCCATTCGACATGTGGTATGTCCTTTATTATGTTTAGTATTGATTTTAACAAAAATTCATTGTATTTGTCCGAAATCTCATTAGGATCTCCCTCCATCATGATATTGTCAACTCTTGAGTGGCTCGTTATTTCCGTATATATGGACCACATACACTTGTTTTTATTGTCTGCATTTCTTATACGATTAGCATAATTTTGCGCTTTTGTCTTCAGAAGTAGATTATCATATTCTTTCTTAATGTTTGAATATATTTCATTATAAACATTATTGTGACGTTTTAGCATTAAACAAATATCTAACCTATCTTTTACATTATTTACATGTTCGTTATTTAAATAGATTTTTGCTGGTTTATATGTAGGGTTAAAAAGCTTTTTAGGAAAACACTGCTTAAATAGTGGTATAAAGATATTCATGAAAGTAGACCATTGCTTATTTACATCTGAGATATTTATCTGATAAATATCTAACCATTGTTGTTCCTTAAGTATATCTACAAAATCATTTATGCTATTTTCACCAAAAAATCTCCTAAAATAACTTTTATTTGTTTCTATAAGACTAGTTTGCAGTGTATTTTTTTTTTCTATCTGTAATTTTTTAAAATTTGTGAAAATATTGTCTATGCAGCTTCGGGTCGTAGCAGTTATTCTAGTATTTAAAAATATAGTTTGAGACATATTAAATGAGTTCATGACTGATAGCAATTGCATTTTATATTTGTTATTTTCTAACATTTCTATGTTAAAGTCACCCGCAATTATAATATATTTATTTTCAATGACAATTTGCTCAAGAACACACTCTAATGTGTTAATAAAAATGTCTATGTCTTTTTTTGGTGGCCTATACAATGATATTATGATTAAACACATACCCCCTATTTTGCACTCTACACTGGCACACTCAAGAACACCCTCTACTGACATTTCACCAATTTTTTTCCGTTGCCTAAACTGTATGTCTTTGTGTAAGTAGATTGCTGCACCTCCATATCCGTCCTCTCTACAAAAGCTTGATCCCAATTTAAAGTTGTCCAATCCGAGTTTCTCTATCTGATTTTTCTTTTGCCAATGTTCCGTGATGCATAATACTTTACAATCTTTATGTTCTTCTAACAAGTGGTTAATAATATTGGTGGAGTTTCTAAGAGATTGCACATGTTGGTGTATAACACTAAATTTTGACGCTTTTAATTGTGGTTGCTCTTTGTCGCTTTTATCGCTTATAAAAAATGTATTTCCTGGTTTTCTGATGTACTGAAGTTGGTATATTCTCGCTGTTTCTTTAATTTTTGTAGATAGGCTGGGCATTTTCGATCTCTGGCGGTATGCATTCTTTCCTGTAGTCCTAACCGTTTACAATTTGGACAATCTAATTTTTCTGCTAAACAATTATTTGGGTCATGGCTTGCTCCACATTTAAAACAGCACATGTCACTTTTACAGTATTTTGACACATGGCCAAAATAACAACATTTGTAGCACATAGCTAGGTTAATATATTCCTGTACGTATGCTTTTGTTAAGTCAAAAGTAAGGTTTACATTTCTTATTAGCCATTTAAAAATGTCCGGGGGTGTTTGTAGGATCCAGTTTTCTTTGTTGTTATTCCTGCATTTCTTTTTTGCAACAAATGTAATTTTTTCTTTTATATTTTTCCCGAACACAGTCTCAATTTCAGGGTTGTCCTTAATAAACTCCGTGATGAAATTTTCATATTCGTATCCAGAATCTATTCCAGTTATCATTATCATGGGGTTGTCGTTTCTAAGTTCCTTTAATTCTAAGGTATCTTGCTGTTTTAATACTCTATGTATTCTCTGCCTTTGTACTTCATCGTTACATTGCACAATCAATCCGCCAGTTTTCAGATGTCTAATGCTTTTAAATGATTCATTTGTGCCGGATAGGTTCTTTTTTACTTCCTTTAGAATATTCTCAGTTTTTTCTGGATTTTTTGATTTAATTAAAATTTCATTTGTTCTTTGTTTTGGGGGGGTTATCCATTTTCCTTCTTCTTTAACAATTTCACTACCGTTGGCTTTTGTTGCTAGGATTGAACTGTAAGTTTTTGGTACATTTTGTGTATCTTTTTGTATGTTGTCCCATTCACTTTTTTCCACCTTTTCTTCTGCTTGTTTTTCTATTATCGCGTTTTTCATTTCTATTTGTCCCATTTTGTATACTAGAGCGGTAACTGTTTTATGCAGATTAAAACTTGCGTTCCTTAGTTCCGGCTTATCATTCTTGTCAAATTCCTCCTTGTTCGTAATTGCGTGAATTATTTCCAACTCTTCTAATAGCGTTTTTATGAGCATGTTGGTATTTTCGTACTTTTCAGGTTCGGTTAAAGAATAATCTTTACATTTACCATCTTGATTATCCAGTTTATTTTCAGTTTGTCGTTGAATTTTCTTTCTATCCTGTTCTGCTGATGGCGAGACTGTGGGGCTTGTCTCTGTTCTTGGTCTTTTACCTGAAGTTGGGGTTCGTGCCATAACTTTCTTGGGCATAAAAACATTGTCATGGTTATTTTCAACACTGTTCTTATCAAATACCCCTCGTATATTTTCATATTTACTTGTTGTTGAGCACAAGTCCGAGTTTATTATTTGGTCGTGTTTATCAAGACTATTGTATTCCTTATCATGGAATTCCTTATCGGTTTTCGATCGAACCGCACCGATAATAGTATTTATTTCTTCACGGGAGTAACTGATTGAACCAAGGGAAAAACTTCTTATTTTTCCTTGCATAGCGGTTTGTGAAGACTTTTTCTTTACACCTGTTTTCTTGCCATCACTTTTATCACTCATATTGTCTATGAACGGAGATTTTCGGACTAATATTACGCGAACTACTAACTAAAAAAGGGGAGCTCGTTTTTAAACACGTCTACTCTACTCGAAATATCGTATTCTTCGCAAGCGGGTAATACTTAAATATATAATATTATATATTGTATAATTGGGTTTAAACCCAACCATGTTTTACTGTTTTAGGGTCCGGAATTCAGCTGGGATAACAAAATTCAAGGTTATGTCTTAAGCTCATTTTTCTATGGTTACCTAACCACGCAACTTCTTGGAGGGATTTTGGCGAAGAAATTTGGAGGAAAATTGATTTTTGGCGGCGGTATCGCAACTACAGCTTTGATTACGCTGGTTAGCCCTTGGTTAGCCGAACTACATGTTTCAGCTCTACTGGTCGCTAGGATTTTCATGGGCTTATTTGAGGTGAAAGCTTATCAATATTTGGGTAGTTTATTTTCTTTGATAATTTATATTTAGTATATTTATAAATATTAGAAACCGACACCCAATAACTTATAACAATGAAACTTCAATAAAACACATCAACCACAGCCTTAAGGTTTATAATGACAAACAGAAATCCGATCAGGTTCGGAATAATGTTTTTAATGGTCATTTTAATTTTGTTATGTTGGCAGGAAATAAGTTAGTTGATAATAATACAACACGTTATAATATTTACAATGGTATAAATACTTAGTTAAGACTAAGTTCTATTTTAGTCATCATACTATGTGTTGTTATTATTAGTCTTATTAAAATATAATCAGCTTTTAAAAATACGTCAGATGCGAGGCAGTAATGATGTTTATCAAGAAAAAGCTAAAATGGATTTTTAAATTGGAGCATCTCCAAACGTTTTTCAGTATTGTAGACTGCTAAGTAAACTTTGCAGAAAAGAATTTGCAAAGAAGTTTATATTATTAGATATATTTGTTTGAATTTAGGGCATCATATACATTGTTAAATATTAACAGTTAGTTAAATTTTTGTATGTTGTCATACCGTCATTATTTTAAGCGTTCTAACGAATAGATTAAAAGGTATAACGCAGATATTCGTCACCAATTATAAGATATTTCCTGTTTATCTGTCAATTTCTGTATCAGGATCAAGTCGCCTCTCTCAATAACACCTCTACTCCTCTACAAAGGGACTAAGTGCTCACAACATCTAAGCTCGTGACGTCGTGCATGTAGGCCTTTGCTATTTGGAGCGAAGATGAAGGACGAGGGCTTGCGGATGGATTGTAATCGCGACCGAGGCGCAATTGGTTGCAACGTTGCCAAACTACCCGTATACGAAGAATGTATCTCTTACATTACAATTTCTCCATTATTATACATAAGATGTTCTTTCCTCTTTTTATAATGTGGTATTTCGCCATTTATATATTTAATTATCTAATACTTCTACCTTGTTCGTGCACTTTCTTAAAATAATAATACTAGAGATAATTAGTACACTGCTTTTAGATGTTTCAAAATAATTTAATGAGATATTTTTCTCTACATATGTTTGGGCTTGATGAGGCCTTTATCAAGAGTAGTTGTATACTAAAACCTAAAATTGCTATACCCTACTAAACCGCCTGACGGTATTTTGTTTTTATTGCAGTGGACTCTCGATAATCTGCCGCTCGATGATAGGCGAAGCTGTGTAGCCATTCTCGAAATGGGAACAAGGAAATAAGTATGATTTAAATTTCGTGCATTATTACTAACCATCTTTCTAAATACATACATACGTACATTAGATTATTAGATACATTATTAAAGTGACCATATCTCGAAAAGCAGAAAGCGGGACAGTCGCTGAAGGCGAAACATTGTTGGGTGCCACGCCCCTTTTTTGGGGCTTTCGATATTAATATTTAGTTAAAAATTGGTCAAAAACATTGGTATTTTGCTGCGCTTTCCGCAATATTACAATATAAATATGATAGCATTCTTGATTTTTCTTTTTATTTAATTTCCAACCCATCACCCAACACATTGAAAATAATGTGATCAGTTATGAGTTGGCGAGTAATGAATGACACTAATGACAATGATGGCGATCATATTATATTGACATTATGACTTCAACCCGGTCGCCAATCGGAACAAAAAATTTACCCCCCTTACATTCCAAACATTCTTGTGTTTTTTTGGTCATATCACGAAAGAAACAAATTAAATCATTCCAAACATTCTTTAATTGTTTTTCTTGTCATATCATGGGAGAAATATATAATATTATAAAAGCGCTAAAATGATTTAAAAAAGGCTAAGAAATGGGCTAGGGGCAAAGAGTAAATTTGAGGTAACAAATATAAATACAACGTTGCCACATAATATTTAATATTTAACAGTATTGTCACGCCACCATAAAAAAATTATTATCGGCCATATTTTTAAATCGAACAAGAGCGGGACAAAATCGGGACATCCGATTTAACATGGAACTAGTGATTTAAAATGGGGACTGTCATGTCCCCCTTAAATCGGGACGAATGGTCAATTTATACATTATTCATATTATGTATCTATACCTATAAAATAGACACCTTGCTTTTACATTCATATTTAAACATACTAATTAAAAATTATACATATACCCGCTGGATAATTTGTCGATCTCAATAACTGACAATACCGCTGGTTCCAACACCCGCCAATTATCGAGAGTCTACTCTACTTTCCTTATAGAGCCGGCAACAGCGAAAAAAAAAACAAGCGGTTGGTTTGTGAATTCGGAACTCTTATGTGCTTTTGAGTGCGTGATATTTGTACTTAATATTTCGTTGTATATTTAGCTATACAATTTATATTGTTAGTCGTTTTTATAAATACGAGAAACTATATATTTCGGACTTAGAGGCCTGTTGCTCGGCGGTTTGTGTTCGGCATAGTTTATAAGTTTTTATTCGCGTTCAATTGTATGTTTTTCTCTCGTTTTCGGGTAGTTTGGTGGTAACTGATACTTAATGTAATTATGTCTCAAAAGTGTTGCAATCTTGGCTGTAATGGGCCTAAAATTCATGTTTTTGGTTTTCCAAAGGACGTAAGTTTAGTTGTGTTTTCTTAGGGAAATTTCAAACAAATCCTCTTGATGATGGATTTGGTAAATACAGGCAAATGGCAGATGATTAGTATCATATTTCTGTGCGACAGTTATCTGAGACAGAGAAGAAACTTAGACTTCAATCTATATTAACACGTCAGTCTCGCAGTTTTAGGCCTATTAATGTTAATAAATTCTATGAGCTACCTGATTATGACCCAGAAGAAAATTAAAACTTTATTGTCTCAAATTTTAATAAATGATGATCAGTTTCAGGATATCAAAGATGTATTGCCGCTAATTATATATTTAGGTAGTTATTGTTGCTATAGTACGCTAAAAAGCTAAAATATGATAGCTGTAAACAAAAATTGGTATATGACTAGCAATTTAATGTCGAGGACAATTTTAATCTCATTAATAAATTAAATCGGGGAAGACTTTTTATCCCCAAGGATATTTAAATGTTGTATCTGTGACATACATAATTTTTAATAAGTTAGGCAATGAAATTGAGGAGGAAATTTGTTCATGCTTCACTTAATTTTGGATTATTGTATAGAACAAAAACATGTCTCACATTTTGATGGATGCGCTAATTATTTTAGTAATTGATATAATACGTCAAGAAAATGTAATCCGTCAATAAAAAACTTAAAAAACTTGGGAAAATGGATCCTAAGGCTGATAGTTTTCAGGAAATCGTAAGCATAGTGGAAAACCTATCTTCTCAATCTATTGATAAAGATGAATTAGATCTTTTAAATAAGGGTCTGAATTTTGCACTGCATCCACCAAAGGATAACTTACTTGATATTGTAGGTAATATAGAAAGCTCTATTCAACATCTTCCTGACTCTACTAAAGGATTTGTTAGAGAAGCATGGATTGATTGGATACTTTAGTGATTAGGAACAATAATACCAGAGTAGAATTTGATATTTATAGAAAAAGTACTGCCACTAACCGGTATATTCCTAATGACTCCTTCTACTGTGACCAATACAAAATGGCCAGCTTCCATGTTTTAGTACACCGTATGGTTAACTTCCCTCCCAGCTGAGAAAGATTTAATAATGAAAAGGAGGCAATTAAGAATATAGCGAAAGTTAATGGTTTCAATACTAACTTAATAAATAGACTAATCAATAGGCGTTTGTTTAGAAAGACCATCCGTGATTCCACTTCTTTCGTCAATCAGGATGAAAACACAAAACATGTCTCGATACCATATAATCCTCAGTATACTCGAGGACTCCAAAAAGTTTTTAAGGAAGTAGGTTTAAAATTAGTATACCAAACTCAGTTCAACATTAAGATATTATTAGGTGGTCCATAGGACAAAATTGAAAATAGAAAGAAGTGGAATATATGAAATTAGATGCATGGATTGTAACCAAAAATATGTTGGGCAAACTAGAAGATCTATACAAACGGGATTCAAGGAACACATAGCTTATTCAAAATATGGTAGAACAGAAAAATCAAATGTTGCCCAGCATGTTTTAAAAATAATCATAGAATAACAATTAAAAATTTAAAATTAATTCATAATATAACTGATAGGAGATTATTAGACGCATATGAAAGTATGGAAATTATTAAATGTGAAACTACTTTAAATAGAGATAGATGGCCTATTCCGTATAGTCCATTGCATTGGTTGATCGAGCGTGACTAGTGGAATTCCTGGATTGGTTCCTTTGGTTCCGCTTGATTAAGCAAACATTTAGTATAAAAGCGAATTAGGTAGAGTTTTAAATTTAGTTTTAATCATCTCCTGATGATGCTAACATGGTTAGCGAAACACGCGTCGAGTGCAATAATTCTGTTTTGGTATTGTGGATAAAACTCCGTTTTAGATTAAATAGTGTATGTATCTCTTTATATTTATTTATTTACGGGTCAAGCCCATTAACATAATATAATAGAGCAATAACAAGTTCAGTATATCTATAAAATTCTTAAAGTAATAAAACAAAATAATGAAATAAAAGGAGGTATTAATTCCTACACTGATAGATGAAATAGTTAAGATCGAAGATAGGACAACAGAGTTTTCCGATTATTATAAAGTTAGGCCTTTTGCAATACGCACAAAGGTGTGTAGTTTGATTAAAATTGTACGGCCTACACCGAGCACGTCACACGACAAGCACTTAGGCCTTATTATTGAGTGAGTATTGCCTCTATGCCTCTCGAACACCCGTTCACTATTGTTTCAGTTATTAAAATATTTGGATACCCAATGTATGACGTTCTAACCCAAATAAGACTCTGCCATTACTTTTGATAAAGAACTTTCCTTTACGAAACCGTACTTTTTTAGAAATCACGTTCCCCTACTGTTCTACCACGTTCCCATACTTTCGTAAAACGAAAAGTAGTTTGCGTGCCCGTACTTTCGATGAAGAAAATGTTCGTTAAAATTACGAACCCGTACTTTTGTATAAATCACGATTGCCAACTTTTAGCCACGTTCCCATACTTTCGTAAAGCGAAAAGTACGGAGACGTATTTTGCGTCTCCGTAGTTTCGAAAATGAAAGTTTCTTCTACGAACCCGTACTTATTTATAAATCACGGTCCCCTACTTTTTTTTTCGACGTTCCCATACTTTCGTAAAGCGAAAAGTACGGAGACGTACAACATTTGTTTTCCCTCTCCATTGCGCCCGTCTCCGACTTCATAGCTCAATTCCTTCACTAGTTTATGGCAATCCATTAACGTGTTACCGAAATAAATATAATTTTTTGAAAATAATATACAGGGTGGTAAAAAAATAAAATTTTCAAGAAATACAACTATTTACGAAATATTTCGGTACAGAAAAAATCATACATCCTTCTGGATGCAAAAATCGAACTCAGCGCGCCCCAGAACCCCCCATATGATATACGAAATAAAAAAGATCATCCCCCTACGAAATTCCCTATATCGTGGCGGAATCAGAAGAAAAAAGCTAGATTTTGAGACAAAAATTACAAATCAAAACATGTTGTGGTAAACAAATTTACCAAAATGCTAGGGGTCTAAATACTAAAACCGGTGATTTCCATAAATCTGTTTCTCACTGTGAAAGCCATCTAGTGGCAATTACAGAGACACCGTAAACTCGATCTCATGAATGTCACAATGTCGCACGGTGTTAGGCACGACCTTAAAGCATCAAGGCTCAATTTGGAGGAACTAAAGGGACTTGTGCCTGATATTGATGTCTTGGGCTGTAAGTTTTACTTGAATGACTCGGTTACATTTATTTTTATTATTTATATTCCACCTAACTCTCCCGCTAACTCACACCAGAGCCTATTTCAATATTTCTCTATATATGAACCTATTCAGAACAACAAAGTTATCTTTATCGGGGACTTCAACCCCAACTCAAATGCAAAAACAACTTAATTAAATGATTTCCTAGCACTGTGCGACTTTACCCAATTCAATACTCTCTCGAACGCTTGGGGAAACTTATTGGATCTTGTTATTGCTAACATTGAGTGCGAGGTAACTAGGGATCAACTGCCCCTGGTTCCTGAGGATCCTGCCCACCCCTCTCTTAATGTTGCATTTGATATGCAGCTCAGGACAGATACTGGGTTTGGGAACTTTCCATGCTCCAACACAAGTAGAAACTATAACTTCAATAAAGCTAATTACAACCTAATGTATCATCTACCTAATGTCACTGATTGGAACTTAATAATTAATGAGCCAAATGTTAATATAGCGATCACTTCTATGATAGACTTTATAACATCCTTGACCAATCTGTTCCCTTATATGCTGTGAAGTCCGCTATAGTTAAGTACCCCACCTGGTATCCTAGAGACATTATTAACAGTCTGAATGTGAAGGATCACCTCCATAAAAGATACAAAAGGTCTGGTTCAAGCTTGAACTACCAAGTATACTCAAATAAAAGACGGACTGTTAAGGTGTTGATCGACATTGCATATAAGACATACATAAATAATACTGAATCGTCTATCAGGAGCAATCCTGGTCACTTCTGGAAATATATTCGACAAAAGCGCAATAAAACACGTATTCCAGGAACATTGACCCTCGGTCAGACTTCGCTTCATTCTCCACAAAGTATAGTAGATGGATTCGCTGAGTTTTTCAGGAGTGGTTATGAGGTTTCTTCTGACTTTGGCTTGGATGGTCTAAATGAGCCTGGCAATTCCCAAAATATCACTATCACTCATGTAACTGAACCTGAGATCTTCGAAGCACTAAGGAAACTGAATAACTCACATACCTCTGGTCATGATAAGATACCCTCCTTCATCCTGCGTGACTGTGCTCAGTGTCTCACGGTGCCACTGAACCACATATTTAATGTGGCGATCCAGACCAACATGTTTCCTGACCGCTGAAAAATAACTAAGATCTTTCCAGTGTTTAAGGGTGGGAATATAAACAGCATCTCAAATTATAGGCCAATTTCTATTTTGTCCAACTTCTCTAAGGCCTTTGAGGTGTGTATGTATGATAATCTCTTCCATCAGGTTAAAAACTTAATTACTCCCGCTCAACATGGTTTTTTACTAAATGCTCAACTGTAACCAATTTGACTACATTTCTAAAAGAAGCCTATCAAGCTATAAATGCAAAAAAACAACTCGATATCATATACACGGATTTCTCGAAGGCATTTGACAAGTTGGATCATGGCCTAATAGCTCAGTAATTTTTCAAAATTGGTTTTCAGAATAACCTGATAAACCTACTTATCTCTTATCTCAGTAGCAGGTCCCATTTCGTTGAATACACTGGTTTTCAGTCCATTGCTTTTAATGCGACCAGCGGAGCCCCTCAGGGAAGTAATCTCGCTCCCCTGATTTTTGCCATATTTGTCAACGAGATCACCCAAAACATCTCGTCAAACTGCTTACTGTCTGCGGACGACCTCAAACTGTATAGATTTATCAATAAGTTGCAAGATTGTACTGAGTTACAGAAGGACATCGATACACTATCGTCTTGGTGCAGTAATAATAAATTACATCTGAACATAAACAAATGCAAATCGATGACCATCTCGAATCTCAATCACGAATTAGTCTTTAACTATCAAATTGATTCCAGTGATCTTTCCAGTGTTGATTCAATCAGAGACCTGGGGGTCTTGATTGACAAAAAACTCTCGTTTAATGACCACATTGATCATATAGTGCAATCAACATTAAAAACCCTAGGGTTTATCATTAGGTCTACAAAAGAGTTTGAGAATTTGGACAGTCTTATCACTTTGTTCAACTCTTTAATAAAATCTAAATTGCAATATGCTGCTCTGGTGTGGTTTCCGAGTCATCAAGTACATGTGGACAGGCTCGATTCTAAAATATCTAAGTTTCAAACAGGATGGGTTTTACCCTCCAATAGGTTTTGATCATCAGTTATTATTAAAAAAGTTCAACTTCCTTTCACTCAAACAAAGTACAATTCTACAAAGTCAACTCTTCCTGTTTAAATTATGTAACAATCTTGTCGACTCTGCTGATCTTCTTAATGGTCTTAAATTTTCTGTACCAATAGTGAACACACGTTCACACCGCAAATTTTATCTAGAAAATTACTCCACCTATCTTGCCAGAAGTGAGCCTATATATCGAGCCTGTTCATACTATAATGCTCTGCAGAGCAACATTGATATAGACTTATTTGTGGGTTCAGTCAAATCTTTTAAGAAGAAAATCTTGCCAGTTGTCTATACTCTATAAACACATTTTGATTGTTTTTTTTTCTTTTATTACTTTTGTTCTGTTCAGTTTTAGTTTTAATTGGCATTTAATGTGATTTGGTTCTTGTGGCCGAAATATGACATAAGTGTGATATTCTTCTTATTGTCCAATTGTTTAATTTTTAGGATTAAGTGTCGCTGGTGTCTGGTTTGGTTTATTTTTTTTTATATACATGTTTTAGGTTCTAGTAAGTTTTGTTTATATGTGCATTAATTGTCTTTTTATTGGGATTATTCCTGTTAGACAATAAAGAATTGAATTATTTTATCGAATACCTGCCTTATTTGAACTCCTATCAAAAAATTGTACAGGAACTTTTCGATAGAACTTGAGACGGCGCAGATAATACAAATATCTAATATAAAAATCACGTTCGGTCGATTTTGAAATAAACGAAACGTCGTGCGATCAAACTGGATACGGCATATTATAGTACCCGACGACACCCATCTTTTTCCCATTTAAAGTTTCCCTCTAACTCTTAGCGTTTTCGAATTATAGCCGATTTAATGAAAATCTCGAATTTTTTAAGGTAATGTACGCGAATTTTTCCAAAAAAATAACGGTTTTTATGATGGAAACAATTTAAGGGGTCCATTTACATGTCATTAACTTAAAAATATAATTTCCAAATGCATATACAGGGTACTAAAAAAATAACTTTTGAAAAATATCCCCTTTTTTCGAAAAAAAATGGCAATATATATTTTTTAAGTTCGACGAATTATATACGGGCTAAAGGCCGTCGAAATACACAATTTTAGTGATGTATTTTCTCCGTATCACTCGTAGTTTTCCAGCTACGACCGTTCTCGAATTTATTTTTTTTAACTCCACGCTCCTAAATACCCCTCTAACATGCATCACAACGCTCTTTAGAAAAACTACTACGCTCGACGTAACCACGCTCCCAAATACGTCTCTAACATGTCTCAAAACGCTCTTTAATAAAATGTTCATTACAATAACGAAACCGTACTTTTGTATTAATCACGGTCGCCTACTTTTCTGCCACGTTCCCGTACTTTCGTAAAGCGAAAAGTACGGAGACGTATTTTGCGTCCCCGTACATTCGATATTGAAATTTGTTTTACGAACCCGTACTTTTTAATAAAACACGGTCCCCTACTGTTTTTTTGTCACGTTCCCATACTTTTGGAAAGCGAAAAGTACGGAGACGTACAGAATAGAAGCATTTTTTTCTCACCATTGCGCCCGTCTCCGACCTCGTAGCTTCTTCTCGATTTGTGCCATTGCTGACTTTAGTTCGCTCATTTTCTTCTACTCCGCCATATCCGAAACTAAACCTTAACTTTACCTCTTTGATTACCGCAATTTTCTAGGGCATTTCTGCACGCAGTAGCACCCAGATTATCCTGGGCTTATAGATTGCTCTAGGTGGCTTGACAGTTCCAGAAGATGCAAAGTCTCGTTCACTGTCAGCATTTACGAAGCTTCCTAGGGAAAGTGCCTCTAGTGGTGGTTTTCCTCAAGTGAAGTAGATGAAGGAGTTCTTTATAAACAAATCTAAACAATAGAAATAATATTCGGAAAAATAATTTTGATCCTTATTTTTCGAGGCCTGCCGTGGGTCACCCAGAAAAAGCGTCCTTATATTAGAAGAATACTTTCCTCGAAGGAACCAATGACAGCATTCTACATTGTTCAAAATTATCAAAAATATTTGAGGTTAAGTTATGTATTTACAATACCAGTCGCTTTTGTTTCTCATCATTTTGGCAAGTTGTGTTAATTTTAATGATATGAGGGTGCATATGATTGAAACTAACCCAAACTGCCAAAATCATGGAAGCAAAAGCGACAAGCATTGCAAATGAATAACATAATATTAAAAACTTTTACCAGGCTTGAAAAACGCGGTTGTTGCCATTGGCTTTCTCGAACAGAGTCTTCTCTCATATTGTTTGTTTCCATTTTGTCACCTATTTTTGCAGGATACAGAAAGCGTCGTTGTTTTGACGGTATGTAAAAATA
>JAEQML010072693.1:0-15370 GCA_016904865.1 Pissodes strobi
ATCCTGCAAAAACCTTGAAAGTGCTTATTATTTGGGAACAATAATTACATTTTCCTTTATTGTTTTCATATTCCTCGAAGTGGTTCCACAATTGACTTTTTTTTCTAAATGACATATCTAGAGTCGAATGGAATACCTAATCATTAAAAACAAAAAGTAATAATCACTGTATTGACTGTTGTTTTGCAAGCACTACAATACATAAAATCAAAATAAATTTAGTTTTAGTTAGGTTACGGGATTCCTCAAATTATTTCTACAATCTATTCATTTTTTTACAGATTTTTAGCTTGCATCTCTCTCAGTTCAGAATTAGAATATAGAATATAGTTCATAGATAGCGCTACTCTGGGCGCTACGCATAATACACATTATTTTAATTCATATATCCATCCTTATTTGGGACTCGCCGCTCGCCGCGGCGATCGGCAAAAGCTAAGAGCCAAGAGCGCAAACTACTAGCGGAACGAATCGGATGCGGGCAAATCAAAAGATCTGCGAGCCGGTTCAGTGAGTCGGCTCTTTGTATTTATCTGGATCCGGTGGGCCGGATCTCAAAAAGAGCCGGACTACCCAACTCTATTCGTTTTGAATTGGATTCAAGGAATTAAGCTCTAAAATCCAGACATACATTCGGGGGTCTAAATGCAAGAGAAACCACTTTGATACAGTGAAAAGCAGTATCCATAGTTCGAAATAAACCTTTCATAAATCAGATATAATATTTGGCACCATCTATGGGGTTTTGACATTATGAATTACCTCGATAAAAATAATTTAGCGAAAACATTGTTGTCGCTATTTTTGCATTTATTGTTCACAACAGAACAGAATAGTCATGTTTTGACTGTTGTCATTGGTACACCAAAAATGCATGGCTGGGATCACTTCAATCACAAGTTCTGGAAGATAAAATGGCACAAGTTCAATTTAATGTCCTATAGTAGTAGAAGTAGTCACAATTACAAGCTATTAACGCGCATTTATCAGAATGGCAAAAGTTGATGTTCAGAATATAAATATTTATATGACCCAGATGATTTTTTTTATTACCTTGATTTCAGATAATATCACGAGAAAAAATAAAGACACGTGTAATAATTGGCATTGGTAGCTGCCTCAATGTAAACAATCAATAAGGGCAGATACAGTTTCGTTTTATTTAATTTATTTTTGCTTTCTGTTGTGATCCGGCTTCCTGAAAATAACAAATGTAGATATAAAATTCTACGAATAATAATTCCCTTCGGCCAAACATTTTCTACTTAAATGAAATAAAAGCCGATAGAAACATCGATATGAATAGGGGGTGAAAATCGTATATTTTAAATGCCTTTAGCATTTTATATTGTTACGACGTATGCTGGAAATTACAGTAGAAACATTAGCGAGTTTTGAGGATACCATCTTTCTATAATCACACATATGTCATATGTCACTGATAAGGTTGCGATCTTTTAAAATTGATTCGTCTGGAGAATATCAAGTTGACAATTAAAGGCCTCTTTGGGTGTCATGTCCCTTTTTTGTGACTTTTGGCGATATTTGGTATCGATATTTAGTCAAAATATAGTATTTTTTTCTGCTAACAAATCCGCTCCCTGGTACACGAATAGGGATACGAAGGTCCCTTTTCATTTGAAACACATTCTAGAAGACAGCTTGCTTAAGAGTGCTTAGGGGCTCGAACGTTGGGGTGGAAATTTAATGGGATTCGTAATATTTAATGTAATAACCAAAATGATAAATTTACTGTGGTTTTTAAAATTGCTTTAATGCTGACCAAGCTGACAATTATTAAGTAGGCTTAATAAATAATAGATTCTTAAATCAACCATTATTGAACTTATTGCATTTAGCTAACTCATCCTAAACCGAGTTAGCTGGAGATAGTTCTCTTTCATTTTGTTTATTTTCGTCAGAAAAGAAGTCAGATCTATTAAACCTAACACGAAACTAACATAATAAAATGCATTTCGATATGGAGTTAGTTGAACATTTTAGAGCAGAACATGGATATCTTGTAATGTAATAATAATGATAATATTAATAATAATAATAATAATAATAATAATAATAATAATAAGCAACACAACCACAACAATAATAACTCCGCACGAGGGTAGTCGAACTTTGGTTCGGCTGCTTTGGGGCGTGATGTCCCCACGGGTCCGAGTTACCACTTGGCAGTAGGTAAAAAATGCCGTAGCCCCTGCGTTAAAGGGGGACACCCATGAAAATGGAGATCAACCCAAGCCTCGGAGAAAGGTCGCCTGGGTATCGCCAGGGTATGTCTGGAGCCGGCGCTGGACATGACAGCTTGCGGGACGTCGGTGGCAGGGTGCTGAGGAGGCGGGCCCCTGCTGCACAAGAAGCTACAGCCCCACAACCACAACAACGACACAGGTGTCACCTAAGAACCCAGATACTGCCCGTTGAGGGTGCTGCGCAGGAACTTCAGCAGGCGCTCACTCAATCGTGATAACGACGCATGAAATGGACACAGTTAGGATGAGAGACTATCGGCTATCGACAGGGACTGCATAGTGAATTCTGCAGAGATTATCCAGAGCTGCATGTTACAGAGCAGAGAGTGGCAGATCAATATCGTGTTATCATCAGAAACAATCTCATCCCAGCAGCGAGGCTTAACAGCATCAAACGAGAAGTTGAAAGCGAACTGCTAAATCTGCACAACAACAACAAAGATAATGAGGATCATGATGATGATGAGAATGAGAATCACGATAATAACGAGAATGGTAAACAGGACAGAGACGGTGGAAATGTGGGTGGGACGCCTGAAGTAGCAGAGCAACAGTTGAATGGTGGGGACACATGATTTAAATAGAGATAATGTGGACACCGAAGGATTAGTTGAAACATTTCTTTCTCTCAGAGATGAGAAAGCTAATTGTGAAGTGTAATGGCACCGAACCATTAATTAGACACTTTAAAATAACAATTATCTGTATTTTCAGGGCGTTTAACATATGCCGCGCTTTCTATTTCAAGGTGACACATACCTCTACCAAAGGACCCTGAAAACAAGGAGGATCCATCCAAGTATCGACCAATCACGTGTCTTCCAACGATGTACAAAGTGATAACAACCTGCTTAGCGCATCGGCTATATACCCACTGTGAGCGAAACAAGATCATAGCTGACCAACAGCAAGAGTGCGCTAAGGGTCCAATAGGGTGCAAAGAGCAACTCATAATCGACTCTGTCATCTGTAACCAGGCATTTTCCAAGCGTAGGAATCTGTTCATGGTTTACATCGATTATAAAAAGCTTACGACTCTGTGCCTTATAACTGGCTACTAAAGATTCTTCAAATATATAAGATTGATGCTAACATTATCAACATTTTAAGGCATGCCATGAGATCTTGGCAAACGAAGAATATATCTTAATGAGGCCAAGATTACCACCGAAAACATACCAGTAGAAAGAGGTATATTTCAAGGGGACGCCCTCAGCCCTCTATGGTTCTGTATTGCGATGAACCCTTTATCCCACCAGCTGAATTCTACTTCCTATGGATATAATATCAAAAACAACAACGAAGCAGGAGAGAAAATCAATCATTTGCCCTATATGGATGACCTAAAACTTATTGGAGCTACCAAAAACCAGCTGGAGCAAATGTTGAAGATTGTAGAACAATTCTTCATGTATATTAGAATGCAATTTGGACTGAAAAAGTGCCGTATGTTCAGATCACTTTGAACTTTGACGGCCAATTTTACAAGTACCACGGAATGAAAAAAAACAATGCGCATAGCAAATGGTGCAATGCAGGCTGAATTGACAGAATAATTTACTAGAAGGATAAAACGTTGCCAAAAACTGAACTAAACCAAAATCTCAGCAAGGCTATCAATACTTATGCCATCTCAGTTCTTGGATACTCGTTTGGATTGGTAGCATGGACCAGAACTGGCATTGAAAATCCCCAGCGGAAAACAAGAAACTTACTTACAAGAGCACACAAACACCCTCCGAGGAGCGCAGTGGAGCTAACAGCCTTGCCAAGACATCTAGGTGGAAGGGGTCTAGCGGATCTACGTAAAGAATTGGATCGGCAAATAAATAATTTGCGCAAATATTATCACAGGAAAGCGAATTCCTCAGAAGTTCATAGAAGAGTTGTTCGTAACGTAAATGACACTATACCACTGCTTTTAATAGAACGCCAGGTTCAAGACCGCCATCATACCGACCTTGAGAAAATACGGGTGTGGAAGGAAAAGCCCTTACATAGGAGGCATGCAAATGAGGCTACCCAGGATCACGTCGACAATACAGCGTCGAACTGTTAGTTAGATTCAGGACAAATATTTCCTGAAACCGAGGGCTTTCTGCTCGCTATTCAAGATCAAGTGATTCCTACCAGAAACTATCTCAATTACAGAATTGTAGATGCTTTGGTGGCGGATGATCGATGTCGATACGGTTGTCAAACCACTAAGATCATCCAGCATATTACAGGAGGGTGTCAAACTCTCGCAGCAACAGAATATAAAGTCAGGCACGATGCAGTTGCGAAGATAAACTATCAGGAACTAGCTGACCAGCTGTTGCTGCTGCAGACGGAAAAGGTAAGTTACTACAAATACACTCCCGAATCTGCTTTAGAAAGTAACAACCATATGATCTACTGAGTCCCCACTGTGACCAGACGGCGACCCACAATAGACCGAACATCATTCTCGTAGATAAGCGGGCCAAGGAAGCCACGCTGATCGACATCGATATACCCAACAACAACAATTTTCAGGTCAAGCATGCCGAAAAGATCGCCAAATATCGAGACCTACAAGAGAAAATCCGGCAACAATGGGGAATGGAGAGAGTAAGAACGGTGCCAATCATTGTGTCATCAACAGGACTCATTCCAAACAACATATTAATAAACATCAAGGGACTCGGATTGAGAGAACATCTCTTCAAGTTGATGCAGAAAGCAGTACCTCTCGCAACAGCCCGTATCGTCCGAAAATTTGTGGGAAATCCGTAGATGCCACCAAGGATCCAATAACATGGGAAGGATTCCCCAAGAGTTTATTCCTTTTGATATCCGCGGGATATCTGGGATAAGTGAATGTTTCCCTTAGAGGGAGCGCAAATGCCGTAAGGCTAAATCATTCGGCATTCTCAAATGGTTTGAGTCTGATCTAAATGAATTCGATAGATCTACCCGCACACCAACGCATCCCTGAAGAGTCTGCAAATTACCCGAAGGGACGTGGACTACTGAGAATTCTACAGCTTTAAAGAAAGCAGGAAAAATGTTTAAGAACACGGCTACTTACATCTGAAGATAACCTAATGAAGCTAGCAGCTCAAGAGGATCGAGGCTTTACCCCACTGAACTTGCAGGACAAAAATATGACCTTCGGTGTTGTACCAAGAGAAGAGGAATATGCATTGTACACAGAACCAGTATCGCATGGTAAGTTCCCCAGGAGCTTGTAGACAGAGAATGTGGACAAGCCATCTTCGCTTATGTGGTTCGGAGCCGAAGACCTATACTCGGAAACATGATTATTCAGAACACAGTCATAAAGGCCAGAAATTATGAGAAGCATTGACTAAAGCTAAAAGTTGAAAATAAATGGAAGAAAACGTGATGTTGTGGGTGAATCGATGGAGAATGTTATGTCAGGCAGTGGATCCCTGGCTAATAGTACATGTCTAGGACCCCACAGCTAAGTAGCAAAAATTATTGATCCACAACTAGCTTTCAGGAAATAACTTTTACGATCTAACCCGCCTTATTAAAAATGCCAGTCTGCGGCAGTTCTAGAGTCGGTTGAGGCTGTGCTTTACTCAGATATTCCAATAACAACCATTGACTACAATAGACCATATATAGTCCTTGTAGACAAACAGAAGAAAATGAGACATATTTTCTACATAGCGTTACCACTAACACATAATATCAGACGCACTGAAATAGAGACAGTTACGAAGTTTTGTTTTTGAAACGATATTTTATTCGGGTCAAAACAAGCTTTATCTATTCTAGAGTGTTGTTAGTGGGTTGTTCCGTCCGGAATTGTGATTTTTTGTACAGTATACTCAGAGATGAATGTTTTTTTGTACCTCTTAGTACTTACAAATATAAACCATTTTAAGTTAAAACAACAAATATGATTTCTTTTTATGTTCTCTTAGCTCTTCTATATTAAAAGTTACCAGCATATGCAATGTTTCTATTTTAATGAACTAATATCTGGAATCTGGAAATGGTGAGAGCGTGGCCTTGAAAGGCCACGGAACCTAGGTTCCAGTGGACACTCTGTGCGTCCTCCCTATGTCAACCACTTCTAGGACATCGCCCAGCCTAGTGTTGTAAGTAAAAAGGTGGCGATGTTGCCCGAGGAGGATGTTCTGAGAAAAGCCATATTTCCGAAATAACGTCGCAATCGCAGAGCAGATGCTCTACTGATTGGTCCTCATTTTCACAGCCTCTGCAATAGACGTGTCCAACATAGTCTCATTATGTAGAGATGTTTCCTTAACTGGCAGTGTCCAGTGAGAATCCTCGCTACGAGTCGTAGGTTCTTCCTTGACATATCCATCAGGTATGCCCTGCTGCAGACTCATTAAGGTAGCTTAATTTCCTGGCCAGTCGACAGTTAATTGTTTTGTCCCCGCTTGCCATAAAGGCTTCATGGGTGATATTTTTTATCATATGTATCAACGTCGCGATAGGTAGGTTTGAAGGGCCGTATAATAATATTTCAATACTTTCTAAAAAGTTGTCTATATTATCATTTGGTATTCTATATATCAATGCATTAAATTATGATTTCAAATCCATTTTCTGAAAGTTTGTTTAATTTATTTCTGGATCAAAATTGGGCGCTCTTATGTACGTAAACTGCACGTCATTTAATGACTGTAACTAGCTCCTATATTAAAGTTTTTATGGACAAATGTCTTAATTGTTCAATAAACTTCTAATATTCCATAATGCACGAAAATTTCATATTTATTTTGGAAAATTAATCGAACTTTGTTAATCGAAACTCAATTAATCGACGCAGTCAGTTTTCCTAGAGCTCAATTCATCGGAACTGAATTAATCGAAAAGGCAGTTATTCGAAAAACCAAACTTGAAATTGCATATTATAATTACATTTTGTATGATGGTAAACGTTAGTTTGGATTCATTTAAGCCAGGAAAAGCTAGTGTTAACGTAAAGCGCATCTGGGTTAAGTCATTTCGTTAGTTTCGGTTCGTTTAAATCAGTGAAAGTTAGCTTTAAGGGTTTGTTTGGATAAATTGCTCAGTGTTTTTCTTCGGACTAAGTATTTAATTATTTTAATGCACTATTACCATTACTATCATACAAAATTATAATATAAAACTACAACTTTAGTTTTCCGATTAAATTAGCTTCTCCATTAATTTATTTCTGATAAAATGGGCTTCCTAAGAACTTACCTCTTTCATTACAGTTTTGACGAACTGAGTTTAAAAAATTGTAATTCGATTAATTCAGGTCAGGTCATTTTTCCCAATTCCCAAAAATTTGGATTCAGTTTATACTTTTAGCATCCTATTTATCATATCAACTGCAATACAGAGTGATTGGACATTCTGGTAATTATACTTACATGTACGTGTAGTTTATTGGCTTGTCCCTGGGATCAAACATTCTTTGGAATAAGTTGATCAGTCAGTTCATAAAATACGGCAGTCCATCAGCTGGGAGCTGATGATGGCGTAACAGATAAAATCCAATTTTTAAACGATATATCCCAAGTAGCAAAGACACGTCTTTTACACCAGGAATTAACGTCAGCGTTTCCGTCGAAGTCTCCAAAAAAATGACATGAAATCGACGTAATTATGACGGCAATCTGTCACAGCGATTTGACGTCACATCGAACATGTCATAGAGACGTATTTTGGAGTCGTGAAAATGCGTGTTTCTTGGGGCTAATTTATACACACAAATATTCTGTAAAAATACCAGTTTTATTTATTAGAAGAGTTTTTAAACAGACATGAATTCGAAGGAAAAGCTAAATATAGTAGGGTATATCATTAGGTGCATGATATAGGCCATCAGTTTTATAAGGCATCACAAAATATTTTCCTTGAATGTCCTTAAGTGTCCAAGTTTTGCATTCACTAGATAAATCTGATCCTGTTCAACAATTTTAAGTTAAAGGAACTTTCATAAAAAATAAAAGTCAACATAAACACAAAAAACGCCGTTCTAAATCCTAAACGAGTAACCGGACTAAGGAATCAAAATGGCGAAACTGAAAGTGGACGTGGCATATACTTACAATGAATAGTTTCTGCTGTAGGATCCTTGTGAAACATCGTTGAATAATAATACTAGGGATAATTAGTACACTGCTTTTAGATGTTTCAAAATAATTTAATAAAATATTTTACTCTCCATATATTTCGGCTTGATGAGGCCTTTATCAAAAGTACTTGAATACTAAGATCTAAATTGGTAGACCCTACTAAACCGCCTAACGGTATTTTGTTTTTATTGCACTGTCAATTATGCAGGTGTTGAAAGGGCAGGTCAATTGGTCGTTCGTATTTAAGATGTCTGTTTTTTGTGACTTTTGGATTTCTAGGTACTCCAAAAAGTTCAGCCTTTGGCTTTTTGTTTCGGTGTGTCGAAGTTTAACCATATTCCTATCTATAAAATGGTTATTTGCTGTACAATGTTTTGCGAAGCCAAAGTTTTTAATTATTTTAAATTATTTTGAAACATCTAAAAGCAGTGTACTAATAATTATCCCTAGTATTATTATTGGCACATACCATAATTACCATATACTTACTAGTAAGCCTGCGTTGGATTGGACGCTCGAAGTACGTCGAGTTTTATCGCTGTCTCTCTCGGACCAACCTGTATCTCTCTCTTCGATACAGGTTGGTCCAAAGAGAAATAGAAAGATGAAAAGCGTACCCGGACTACTCTACCCGTAAAATCAAACGCTGCCATAATGAAGTTATAGGATCACGCACCACCACAGCGCGACACCACACACAGAACCGCAAATTATCAAAAATTTAGCGGGTAACTTAAATGTCTAAATTACTTGCAATAAAGCTATTAGAGGTTTCTGGTATAGTATGTAACCTATTTATTCTAACACAGGAATGGACAACTATAAAATGCAGATTTTTTATTAAAGGCATTTGGCAATTATTTATGTAGCCCACTTTGATTTATTTTCGTGAAAAAAAAACCTGTCGATATGACGTGAATTAGACGTCTGAGAAATGACGTCTCCAATTGGTTACTAAATCGATGTATTAAAGCAGACGTCGAAAACTGGTCACTAAACGCCGTCGACCAAATGTCACTTCATTTCAACGTCACAGTCACGTAAATTCGCGTCACTCTGCTACCTGAGATAATCTATCAGGAAGAAGGGCTCAAAGTCAACACAGACAGTACCAAATTAAGACTCTGAGTGAGACTTTGTGAGAAAGCGACGACTGCGAGAAATTCTCCGGCCATCATGCTTGTTGGATCACCAAGCATCTCGAGGACTCGAGTTAAGGAGCTGAATTTTCGGCTCCTCAGACGCCTCTTTTAACTACATTTAGATTCATGATCGTACCAATATGAAACTTAAAGTGCTCCCTGGTTACATAAATATTATTATTATGTAACGCTCAGTTCCCACAAAATATACAAACCTAATTTACATAAAAAGGTTCACAATAATCTCCAAGTTCACAAAATCTCCAAGCTCACAATCGGTGGTACAGCCTTTAGTGCAGGAACAATGGCGGTCCCCAGCTTTTAGACAGTGGAGAAGGGTCGTGGTGAGTTATAATGCCTGAGCGCCACGCGGTTAACTTATCGCCATGCCCTGACGTTGGATCTTCAGTGAGATTCGACCAATAACCACGAATTGCTCTCCTCCCCGCTGTAACCTATTGAGAAAACTCGGAACGGGAAAAAAATAACACAAAAAGCACCGCAATTAAACAAAAATAACAAGTGTATATTCCGTATTGGAGACTATACTTTTGAATTAAATAAGGAAAAATAATTGCTACAAGAAGAATTTCTTGTATTTGTAGCTATGACGATTAATATATAAATATACTAAAGATGGAATATTAAAAGTAACGGTTTAAAAATTAAGCAGTACTTTATGTTATATCTACGGCGCCCTATAAATACGAAGACGTGATCACGTGTCGTTTACATGCACTTGATTGGTGCTATCAACCTATACGATATAAAAATATGATAACTTCTTCTCCTTCTACACTCTAAATAACTCTAATCGATAAGCGAGAAGTTAACGTGCTAGTTCAAATGTACTAGATTCATGTAAGTAAAATATTCACCTATTAAATACTATCCGTAGCAGAGGTAAACCTACATGATTATATGCGAACAGTTTCAAAAATATTTATATTATACGACGCTGAGGAGAAGTAAAACACGCGATCAAGACTACGCTGATATGAATTAATAACACGCCAATACTATCCGGATTAGCTGGATAATCCAGTATACCTATGCTAACTATTGAGAATGATCCCAGTTATTCCCAAATAACTCGAAGGTAGCTATATGGTAGCCAAGCAACCCCTTTAATCACTTCGATCATTAAATAAATTCACCCGAAACTTCAATTTAAATAGCTCTAAATCACCAATAAAATGAAACACAATAAAATGAAATAAAATAAAAGTCCCAAAATATACTAGATAATATCATAAACTAAGACTTATCTGATACGTTATCAGCCAACAGTGAGTTCATCCAGGATCCAGGTGTTCGTCAAATCTCTGGAGCGTCTAGGTCGAGAAGACACACTCCGTAAGTGTTGAGGCTTGGATCAAAGCGAGACACGCAGTCAACTTGATGGTTATTCCGAAACCACGTGTTGTCGGAGGAGTCTCAGCATGCAGTCTGGAAACCCGGGTAGGATACCGGAACGTAAGAGGACAATGGAAGGCCCATAAAAACCGATAATCCAAAAATAAAAATCCAAGAATCCAAAGTTAAAAAGTCCGGAAATAAAAACCCCTGACACAAATAGAGCAAATTAAAACGGTGATCAAGCCAAAATATGAAGAAAACAGGTACGGAACCTTATCAAATAACAGATCAAAACAATATCTGTATCCAAATTACTCAAACAACATACCTTTAAACATCAGTACCTCAACGAAAATTCCCAATTTCGAGAGCTCGGCACTGAAACCTACTGGTTCCTTCAAGATCACATAAAGACTAAATTGGCTTACTCCCAAAATGACGAAGCTAGCAGAATTAACATCGCGCCGGCTCAACCTACTATGTTGCTAACAGCGTCCCTATTTGTGACAAAGTACTAGAAAGTTATGATGACATACTACCGGATTCCCCAAATCAAGCGCTAAAGCGACTCATTATCGAAATGATTTGAATCAGTTAGAATCTACTTTTAAATGCTTCGTGGGAATATATAACCCACGCATTATACGGCAGTATAAAATTACAATCAACACGCGCCACTAATAGCATTATGCCAAATAAGGCACTAACTTGGCAACCGTGTCAACTGTGAAGCCCACGCGCCTGTTCAGAAAGCTGTCAATTATACCGCGAAAGTTACCCCCACAGACCATATGAAACATAGAACACTTTCCTTGCGTAGGTTAGAATCTACTCCGAGCTGTAATATTATCGAACTTTAATAATCAGTGGAATACTGCGTCAATATGGAAGCCTAGAGTGCTAAACCTTGATACCATCCAATATAATCAGCAAATTCAAGCGTATGATAGCTAAATCCTACAGTAAATGCAACGCGAATTAGAGTGGTTCTCGAGTCGATATCGACGGACGGAGCCGATGCGATTTCCACCGACCGTCTATAGTCTATGGTCCAAATCCGAAGTGACATGACATACTTCTAACAAACGTCAATGTTTCATTCTCAAAATGAAAATATTCCGTAATCACCTAAGCAAAACAATGTATTATCAAGTCTAAATGAACGAGAAAATTACCACAGAATGACCAACAAATGTACAAAATAAGTTCTAATTTCAGTACTAGATAACCCTAAATAATCTCACAATACAACCGTACTAGATTCCAACTAATCTGTAAACAATCTATCACTATTGTTTTCTTTTAGACACAACCCTCCAAGAAAGGCTGAAATGCATTCCAGATGCCAAAATACCTCGAATCAGCGATTAAAAGCCATAATTAGGTGAAACCAGAGGGTGCACGTCAAGCTGCATCCCAGAACCGAACCAATGATAATAAGCCAAATGATTAGAAGAAAGGTTTCTTTCCCATTTAGAAAGGCAGCATAATAAGACAAAACCCAGGGGAAAATACCAATATACAACGAAGCTTTGTGGTTCCAGCTGTGACGATATACCGTGTGTGTGTAAAGTTAACTGTTCATATGCAGGCATGCGCATTTCATATATATAGACACAAATGTGAAATATTTGCTTTAAAATACCTAGTCTAATGGGTTAGGTTCCATGCCTTTCCAATATTAGTACTATTGTGATGTTTATATAATTTTTGTAGTCTATTTTAATAAATAATATGATGCTTGATTATTTTCCCTCCAGAAATAAGTCAATCTGTAGTCGACCTCTACGTAAATTTTTATTTTGATCCTTCGCCATTTCGTCCAGAAACCAGGTTATCGTATGTAATCGTAGCCCGTTACAATTAACAGATACGGATATCGTAAGATACGCCGTTTGAATGGTATCTGAATATGTCACAGCCAACTTTACGAGCATCTAAAATGAAAACATATCTTTTTAAATGTAATAAAATTTAAAAAATTCTAAAAGGGCTTGCTTGCTTTAATCATCTTTCATACAACCCGTTAGATACCTATCTCTCAAATTTCAAATTCAAATAAAGCTGTAGAAATTATTTCATACCCATCATAAAATGAAATAAACCTGAAACTGGAATAAAGCTGTGTTTTTGCACTGCCGCAGGCTGCTATTATTTACGGAACAAAAAATTAAAGAAAACAGATTAAAACGACGCAAGTAAATCATTTCCAATGGAATATTCGGTTCTGTGCATCAAGTTTGCGTTGTTTTTAAAAGGGTTAATTTTCAATCTCTGGAAGAAAAATAGAAACAAATTTAATTAGCAGTATCAGTAGCAAGTTTCATGAATCGATAAATGTTTTTAATAAGCTTCTTCATACCATTAGTGGGAGATATTATAGGGAATTAGAACAGAAATGTACTATAGTTTTGAAGGGTAAGTAAAGGTGAAATATTCCGGCGACTCTTTAAGACAGCCCTTAACCAACCATATACAATCGAAATTCAGTAGTTAAGAATATTTTCGGTGAAAATTTTGATAAATCATATTAAAACATAGTACAAGTTGGCTATATATACATAATCATGTATATGTTTTTGCATAAGATGTTCTTGTGTTCGGTAGATAATATTGTCTAACAATTTTTAAAATACCCACAAGCACTAGTTAAGTAGCCACAACCTGTGGGAATTGCCCATTCCGCATGAAACTATACTCAGCAGATGCACCGATGAGAACTATATTTAAGTCGAGTAATGTAATTTACCCCCTAAGATAATATTTTATATATGATTATTCTCTAGTTAGCCATTGTCAAATCAGGTCCTTGTAGTTTGTTCTCAAATATATATTTAAAAAAAAAGGATTTTTCAAAGTTAAATACTCAAGCCACTGATAAATTAAAATGTATTTTTTCATATGCAAAAATAGTAGCAAAAATGTCATTTAGAACTACTTCCAACTTTAACGTCAAGAAAATTAATTAATTATTAATTCAAAAGGTCATATCTGCAAATTATGCAAAATATTGCAGTTTTATTGAAGAATGCAGAACAATATTGAAACTACCATTATACTTCCCTTAATATATTAACTATTTAATTTTGCTAAAACTGAGAATGACTCACCTTGAAAGGCTAGTAATGATTTTTAGAGAATCTCTAACTATTTTTAGAATAACCCTTGAAGCTGAAGTTGTAAGCAGCGAGCGATCTGAGTGCGTTATTATGTTTACATCAAGGAAAGAGAATTCAGCCTAACTTTTCCAATAACTTATACAAAGAAAACTAAATACTGGCTACTATGGATCAGAAATGCTGACAAGTCGAAATATCAGAATATAATTTAACAAATAAATCATTATATGACGTTAAAAAATAACTTTTTTTAAATGTTCTAACTTCTCAATTATCTCTAGCAGCCAAACTAGATCGAGCATTAAACTAGATCCACTTCTTTAAGTTAGAATATAATAGCATCACAGCGAGACAGCAATATGAAAATTCTTACAGCAGATAAAGGTAATGCAACAGTTACAATAGTTTGCGTAAATTTAGGAAACAAACATTATTTTATCAATTTTGTTAGCAATTATTATTAGACATCTTGCAGATCTCGCTAAACGAATTGGAAGACAACCACATAAGACATTAAATAATACACAATCCAATTCTTTGATATGGAAAGAACTACCGTAAAACATTAGGTTTCTATGAATTGCTTTTAATACATAAGCCACCTAGGGCCTTATACCCAAATCTAACATCAACCCTCTGGCTACATGTATTCTAAATATTTTCAGTTGTAGACATGTTGGTGCGTTTTATTAGTAGTTCCCAAATAGTGGATATTTTTACGCCTATAATGCTGATATTATTATCAACAGCTACTTTAAACTTGCGTTCTTCCAATAAGGTACCTTGTAAACCACCCGCGCATATGATCATTTAATGTTGTGTCCCAGATAAAGCCACACCAGATACGCAAGTGCCTATCTAACGCGAGCATAACAAGTTTGTGTTAATCTCCGCCCCCTTCGGATGGCCAGCCATCAGAGACTGCAGTTGATATTTTGCATTCGTGATGCTCGGGCGGCGATATCTATAGTGCGAAAGCTTATATCATTATTTAAATGTTCAAACCTATTATTTCTTTGATACTTTTGTAATGTTTTGGTTTTGAAAATGTCTGGTTATAAGTACTTTTATTTGCATTGTTCAACTAGAAGTGGGGATAAGAATCATTATTTCAAGTAGCTCTAGATCCTCTAAGGTGTGTTGGTTTTATTATTAACATTCAATGAAAGCACGGAAATATCGATTTCTGGGCGTCTATTGAAAAATATTTTTATTACAGTTTTCTGAAAACGACATTAAACAAAAAAACGAGTTTATTTTTTTATACATGACCGTAAACTAAATTGCTAGAGAATTCCTAAAACTTTGCTTTTCAAGGCCATCTAATCTCAATTTCGATTGAATTATTATATTTTAAAGTTAAGTGTCCCAAAAACGGCTTAACAAATTATCAGCAAACTATATATTTA
>JAEQML010072694.1:0-15369 GCA_016904865.1 Pissodes strobi
AATTTCCTGCAAAATTCGGATGGAAATATTCGCTGCCAACATCACTAAACCTACCGCTATTCAAGAACCGTGTCAATCAATATCTTTGCACACACGCCGCTCGTCGAGTGCCATAGGATCTCCCTTTAGTGTGTTGTTAAATATCTAATTAATAGCTATCTCAGAAAAATGGAATACTCTCTAAATATCCAAACATACCATCCAACTATTGGATTTAACTTTCTTCTTAAAGAAAATACAGGAGCATCTTACGTATTAGCCTACCCTAATACTTTTCTGGTACCCCATATATTCGTCCCAACTTTTTGTTGCTTGAAGAATGGCATCTTCGAATATAGGAGTCACCCTATATGTTAATAATAAATAAGAAAACTCTATACATGTCTCTTGTATAATTATTTTTATTATATTATCTAATCTTCGTTATTCAAAGATGGATAGACTGCTTCTACAAACATCAAAGGAAAAATGAATGTTTATACCAAATCGAATCGGGATGACAGGGGGTGATATATAGGCAATAAACCGACAGCGAAACTAACTATATAAAAGATATAAAACAGCAGAAAACGAACTATTCTATATGGTAGACGCGACGGGCAATAAGAAATTTGTATTCACGTCCACGGACGAGCTTATCCGCGTTAAGGCGATTCGTAAAACCTGAGTCTTTACGATCCGACTTCCAGAACCGGCAAAATCCGCTCATAATGAACTATTTTATCGGCACCTTGACGCACTAAGCGTACAGCGTACGTCTCTATATTTTGACTCATATCCTCTATTTATTTCAGTAGGTACTATAAAGTAGTCTGCTTACACGAAATTTTTTAATAATGTTGCTGAAAATATCATCTGTCCTGTTTTTTGTCGATGCTGTTTTCTTTTTCAATCTTGAATCTTTCAGAAGATTCGTTTGATTTTTGCGAAAATAATCAATATAAGGTCATGCTGAATCATTTGTGCTAAAACTGGCAATGCTGCATGGAAACCTAAGTAATCTAATGCTTCCCCCAATCAGATGAGATGGGCACACTAATTGTGAGTAGGCAATTATCCTGATTTTCTGTTGGTTATAATGGATTCATTCAATTCTCGACCTGTCCACCCGAAGATTTTTTTTTGACTTTCAATACTTTATCGAACATAGTATTCAAATCGAATAGTTTCGCTCTTCGTAGGATTGGACCATAATATGAAATCTAATAGGGGTTCTTCCACATGACATAATTACCAAATTTGTCAGTTAGCATTTTCTACCACCTTACATTCCGAAAATACGAAATGCTACTCAAACCTTGATTTAACGAAAATACCAATTAATTGCACCTTACTGCCTGTTCCTGATTACTTTTAAAAACAAATACTAGACTTATCGAGAACCTTACATGAATCGTCGTTACGCGTTCGGTTACCGTACGGAATACTGCCGGCTTCAGTCGGTGAACGCAAGCACTTATAACGTAAATCTTAGATTAAGAAGCTTTTGAGATACGCGCCAAAATCTGAATATGTCACAACGTCGGAATGGGTATGTAAGTATAGCCTCTCCTGTTACCAATATATTTTTGTTTCTATTGCAACCCAACTGAGGAAAAACCAAATCACACACTCACTTAAATTAGTCCAAATCCATGAAACGAAATAATCTAATAAATATCAAAAAATAAAATCATTAAATAGACATATTATGACAGTTCTGGCAGCGTCGCGTAGTTAGATGAAAGGTATACGTTAATATTATTTTTTTATGTATTAAATCGTCCCAATATAGAAATCAGAGCGAGCCAGATCTAATTCGAACTTAACTAAATTGAGCCAAGGAATGCAATTTAATCACAGACTTGGCGTCATAGGGCAGGATTTATGTTTAGATTTAGTATTAGACTAACTAACCAAAACTAACCCAAGCCACCGACCATTAACAAGAGACTAGAAGGTCCACTCTCAGTCGGCACAAAGACGAGACGTTAGAGTTTAGACCAGACGGGGTGAAACGTGACAAGGGGCCTGAGCGGTTAACCAGCATTTCATGAGGTTCCACGACGGGGCATGGAGAGAAATACTGGGGGCGGGGCTTAGAGTGAACCTTCTAGTCTATTGTTAATGTTCGTTCTATTGTTAATGTTCGGTGCCCAAGCTAAGCAAATTTAGCGCAACCAAACTAACCAAAAAAATAAGAGTCCATAGTGTGCCTTAAAGCTGGATTTATAGATTGACATAACATAAGCAGAGCATAAGCATAAGAAGTTAAACATTCAAATATAAGTCAGGTAATTATAGATCGACATAAGATAAGACACAACATAAGCTTGACATAAGAAGTTGACCAACTTTCAACTTCTTATGCTATGTGCTTATGTTCGACCAATGAAAACACATAATTATAATTGTTTATCTTTTTGAGAGAATGACATAATATGCGATATTCAATAAAGATTGATGTTTTGGCTTTTTGTATGCTTTTTATTTTGAAAATGGTTAGGATTTATAAATTAATATACATAAGATTCTATAATATTTATCTGAAAAATTTAAACAAAATTATGAAATTTGTAAGGCTAGTATTTTCGCTTTACGGCTCAGGCGCAACGTAACACAAGCTCATTTATAAACCGACCATTTATTACTTATGTGCTTATGCTATGCTATGCTTATGTTATGTAAATATATAAATCCAGCTTTATGCTTCACACCTTATTTCGACTTCCCTCAACAAATATTGTTGGGAGAAGGTGCCAAATATTGCCTACCTAATTTTTCCAGCTGCAGGACAGGTTACCTAGTATGTACTCCGCTCCTCGTGCATGTGTAGTTGCACCCTGCATACTGTGACATGCCAAGAATATGAAGGTGCCGACAAACTTCTCAGTGAATTTTATTATGCTTCTCTTCATGTAAGGAGGTTCGCATATTTGTCTTCCTCCAGACCAGTATGTCCAGATATTCAAATTTGGGTAACCCTATTATGTTCGATCAGTCTGGAGAGAGCGTTTGGCAGTAGCATGCGAAATATATCGGCTGGATTTAAGTACTTTAAGAGCTACTTGACTATCCTAAAATATTTCAATTGACATTCTGGTAATTTGTCAGCAGAATTTCAGTATCATTCCGAACCCTTTTGTTTCTTCCAGGTAGAGCATAGAGTAGAGCAAATGGTTGTCTATTGGTCCTGGGCATATTGCCTAAGGGCATTCCCAAGATACTTTGACTCATCAGGCAGGTCCAGCAGCTCAGTGTGCGCCATGCGGCATGTTAGTGGTGTACTAGAAGCCGCTTGTTGTAGCCTATATATGGCTTATCTGTTCTTCCTTTTCAAGCTATTTGTGGCGCGTACGCTCTATAGTGTGCTGAGTTTGGTTTGGGCAACGAGTTGTTTGCGTTCTTGTCACCAGGCCACAGATTCATACCTTATCATTGGTCTGATAAATATATCATTAAATAAATTATTTTGGACTTAACTGCCGGGTTTTTGCACAAATCGTGCGGCCAGTCTCATTTTCCTAGAGCAACTTGTCCTATGTAGCCTCTAGGTATTTTACTTCACTAGTAAAAAAAATCATTTCACATTTCAGTGATGGAGGTATCAACATTTCCAGCTTCTTTTTCCATTTGAATATGACGTTCAACAGTTCTTGAAAAACGTTAGCAATCATCACTTCGAAACTTCCTTTTATTAATAAGTACGACTAAGTAGCTCAACCTCCATAGGGAAATCAGAATCAGCAGGTCATCCACAAGAAGGTACCAAATTATAATTGGCGGCCATAACTCTCCGCTTATCCCTGCAGAGAGCTTGTTATTTTCCTGCATTCTAGTCTCGCTCGAATTGTTATTATCTCGAGACAGTAGCCTTTTAGAGTAGGAGTCTGGCAGTGCATTATTGACTACTCACTGTATGTGTAGAAATGCTGCCACCGCAATCGAATTGTCTTCCAGGAATTGGGTGGTGCTGCGTCAAGGTGATTGAGGGCTAGTGCCAATGATTTTCCAGCCTGGTAAGTGTGCTGTGGGTTAATAAAAGAAGTGCTTACTGCACCAGCCGAGACATGCCGCTCATAGCGACTTGAGTAACGCCCTTGAAATGTAAATCATGCTAGCCACCGACCAAACTACCACCGAAAGCCTGACAAGGGAGGGTAGTGAACTTCAGGTCCATTTTGTGGCAAAGCTGGAAACATTTTATCTTATGTATCGTATCGCCTCTGCAGGATTTACTTTGTAGTCCACCAGCCAATCAATCTTTTGAGGCTATCAGATTCTAAAAGCTCTAACATTTCTCTCCTAGAATTCGTTACGGAGTTATTCGATCGTTTTATCGAGCCATGCTTCCGAGGCGGTTCTCTAGATATCATCTTGTCAGTTCTGGTGGTATCAGGCACATCTTCACCGAGCCTCCTTCAAAATAATTTTTGTGCCTCCCGAATTTATTTGTGTTAGTTTATTAGAGTTGTAAGGAGCAGCAGACATTATCAATTATTTTTAATTTACATTTACATACATAAGCGGGTCTAGGTATGGTAATACTTTGATGTCAAATTGTCATGAGAGCGAAAAAGTGGGCGGAGCATGAGATCAAACAAATAAAGAAAACACAGCTTTGAAGTAATCAAAATACCTCTCAGAAAAATTATTTTTTATGTGTCTTTCGCTCTTCCGTCTTCAAAATTACTTCATCATTACTTGGTAATCATACATAAATGCGAACTAATCGTCTTAAGTTTGTGCTGCTTTTCTTGTTGTAAATGTTCCTATGGTGAGTATGTATTGATGATTACGCTGATTTGAAGTTAAGGAAACATGGAAAGACTCCGGAAATTTTAATCCTTAATTGTTACCAGGTCGAAAAGTTGGCGGAGAAATATTGCACGAAAAACATTCGAAATATTGCCACAATGATCTACAAAGAGGTTTACAGATTCTTTCGTCTTCTGTTCCCTTGAAAACATCTTTTAGCCTGCTAAAATAATGAATGTGTATTGCTGACTTGATAATAAGGAAAACTTCTCCTGATAATAAAGCAGTTTCTCCCGATAATAAAGCATCCACTTCCGTTTCGTTCTTGGTAGAGGTAACATCGTGTAGTATAGCGGCTCTTTGGTCGCCATTGATACGAACCATTGAGGGACCTTGTGGCGAACGTTCAGTGACCTTTGTGTCTTACCGAGGAAGAATCGGGCGTCCGTGCCAGAAAAAATACCAATTAACGCCGGCACTCAGACCGGGGGGAACTGGATGTTCCCGTGGGACCATTTTTGTCTGTGCCGTTTATAAGTTTTCGTCATCTTGTATGTGCTGTTCAAAAGTATAAGTTTTTTTAAAAGTCAGTGGTTGTGACATAGTTTAAAGTTAGACAACGTCACGGTCACTACCAAATAGTGCTACCGGCCAACAAGGGTGTAACCTACCTGGGCGGGTCTAGCCCCAGGTCTAGCTAAACCCGGACGGAGGTCGTGCCGGCAAATTGCCTTGCAGCAGAGCCATTCCACCCCCTTTGCAAGGGGGTTTAACAAGTCTAGTCAAGTGAATAAAGCATCCATACAATCAAGCAAAAATATAAATGAAGAATTTCATCTTGCGTGCATCATGACGAAATGTGGGCGGAGTAATATCACGAGGTAGAAGCGACATTGCCGGACGTGCTCCAATATCCCTGTGTTAGGTGCTTTATAAAATCCTTAGTTTTAGTTAGTTCCAGGTCGATTGGTAATTTTTGGGAAGAAAATTCAGAAAAATATGCGATCGCGAAAAAAATTTGTAAAATTCTAGTTGAATGCACGTTTGAAAATGCTCTTAGCCTTTGGTATATACACAACTACTCCGTATAATTTTTACAAGGCTTATCCAGCAATGATATGACAATGCAAAGTTGTAGGTAGCATGTAGCATGTAATGTTCTATTCTTATCATTTAGGCGCCATTTTCTATTATTCTTCCATTATATACTTGTTAGTAATGTTGGTATTAAATTATCATCAGAGATAACGACGCTTTATATTTCAAATTTTAGCTGTTGTTTGCCCTTGATGATGCTGGTCACTTTTCTAAAAATACGTAGACGGTATTTAATTACCAACATTTCTGCATCCGATCCGCCATCGTTTAGCATTTTATGGATTTCCTTAAGTTGGGTTTCTCGCTTCTCATTTGCACACAATCACCTCGGCTAGATTTTAAAATGCCAGAACGACATTTTATAAAATACAGAAAAATGTCGCACCACGGAATGTGCGCCATGTTACGTCCAGAGAGGCATTTGTTCGATGCCGTTTTGTTTTCGAATAAAAAGGCCGTAAAGATCGAAGCAGACCCTGGTTACCTTAATTTGCACTTAAATAGTTTTTTGTCGGAATGTCAAGGTAGCTATTGGTATTTAATTAGTGATATATGCCGGCGAGGCGGCCGGCTATGTCCCTCAACGGGTTTGTTTAATTAGACATAAAAGTATACTGGAGAAAACTGAAGTGTCTCGGCTCGGGTACTATCTTTGTCTACTATAAGGGCAGGCTACATCTCACACATACCTATGGTGCCGATATGTATCCTCTGATTTTACGGTATTTATTATACGTTGTCAAGTCAGCAACACATACTTATTATTCCAATTCAATAGCGAATTTCAAGAAAGTAAAATCATAAATGATTTGTAAAGACCTTTGCAGCCTATCAGCAACTATTTTCCGTGTTGTGCTCACTTAAAGACAAGGATTTTAGAAGAAGTCTGGCAACGCCGCTACACGATGCAATTGCTTCGCATGTTTTTCAAAATAATATCAACTCAGGATGTTTGAATGGGAAAAGTTTCAAGAAGAAGAGACGCAAACTCATCAAGTTTAGTTCTTCGCATGTATTATTTGCAAGTAATTTTCAAGTTTGTTCACCAGTCTAGAATAGAATACATCTAGAGGAGAGGGTGCAAATATGGAATACCATTTTTTTTGGTATTTAATTTTTTTTAGTGAATAGAATTAAAGCAAATTTAGGAAAAAGGTGCTTTAGACAGTTAGACACCAACAAACAAAAAAAAGTTTGAAAAAAAGACTACAAAATGCCCAACTAAGAAAAAGTGGTGCAAATATGGGATACCTCAAATATTTATAAATAATGAAGTAACTTATGGTTCCTAAGGATTAAAACTAACTATAATATGTAGAATAATATATTACTTGCACCAGTCGCAAATATACTCATCTTTTTCGACGCCTGCACACTCATTATGAGCCTACATTGAGCAGATTAAATGTTGGACTCATAACTCTCCCCTATGATCAGCAGAAAACGCATTCTCGCAAAACATGCAATGAGCATCGCCCTCATTCAGTTTGTCCCGGCATAGTTTGTAAATAATTCTCAGAATCGACACGTTTCGACGTTTCATATCTTCCCTTAAATTTTCAGATTCATCAGAAGAAACGACATCCTTTAGACGTTTGATGTTTGTGATAATCTTTCTTTTTTGTTTCAGGGAATTTCCTGAAGACAAGTTTCTTTTAACGCTCGCATTTTTGCCTTCTTTTCAGTTTTTTATTTATTTATTGAGTCTTTTACTTCATCTTTGCAAGGTGATGATGCAGCTCACTAGCTTCAATTGTTTTGCGTCCGGTTTTTTTTTGCGGGTTGTGTTTGTTACTGGAGATATTTCGAACGGTGAAACAAACTGCTGAGTTGAATCTACATCAACTTCTGAGTCTTGATCTGGGTCTTGATCAACAGCTCGAATTCTGAGGTGTTTTGTCTTCGTATGACGTTTTAGAGCATGAATTTTTAACGACAGGGAATCGAAGATTTAGAACAGGAGGGTATGTCGGCAGGGGTAGTAGAAGCTTTTGTCGCTTTGACTTCTTGAATGCAACGGTAATTTCTCTTTTCGCTGCTTCTTGTTCCGCAGCAATGAAGTCAGCTTCGTAAAAATAGTCCTGTAGGGTATGGTATGGTATGGTATAGGGTTCGCTCGGCAAAAATTGCCCTACAACACGTCGACTACAATTATTGATCTTTGGTGTATACCCTTCTATGTTAGACGAAAATCCCTATCTCTTTCGAGAACCTCAGAATATTTCGAGGGTTGAGCTTTTGTAGATCTCGAGGTGCCACAAGGGCATTTTCGAGATGCTTTTGGCGAATCAGTGGCTGATATTCGCAGAGTAGGTGCTCTGACGTTTCAGCCATAGTTTGGCAGAATCTGCATTGTTCGTCAGTGCTTTTTCCCATTTTCTTGAGGTGGTACCTCCAGGGGCCATGTCCAGTGAGAAGGTCTACGAACAGTTTTATCTATTTCTTTTTGTAGCTTGAGAAGCTTTTTTGTGTAGTTAGGCGAGTGAGAGATGAGTCTTTTGGCCTAGCTCTGCATAGGTGCATTGGACCAATGTGTCTCTTTCCGCCTTTTTTCCCAATTTCTGAGTTCATTCATTACGTGCCCCCTAGTGATGTCACAGAATGCTTCAGGACCACAAAAGGCAGTCTGTGCACCATTCCGTGCGAGCTGGTCAGCAGCTTCGTTGCCTTCCACACTCTTGTGCCCTGGTACCCACGTTAGGGTGAGTCTGTTTCTGTTTGCCAGTTTATCTGCAGCCATCCGACAATCCCACACTAGCCGGGAGTCGGTTCTGCTAGATGCTAGCGCTTTTAAGACTGCTTGACTATCTGGTGGGATACAGATCTTTGGACCTCTTAGGCCCTTTTTGCACATTCAGAGATGGCTATATTGATAGGATTTAGTTCTGCTTGAAAGATGGTGGGAGTGTTTGCTAAAGGTGAAGAGATTCGACACTTAAGTCCTTAAACCCCTGATCCCACTCCTTCTTTCATCTTTGATCCATCTGTGTACTAGACAAGTGATCCCTTCTCTAGTTGTCTTAGCCTTTCCTCTGTAGTATTGCGGTATTCGATTACCACGTCAAAGGAGCGATCAAAATGGAGTTTTGTTTCCATTGTATCGGTTGGTTTGGTCATCGCTTCTATCTGGACGTCTTTCAAAATTTTAAGGTGACCAGTCAGATTTCCTGACTTCAGTTTTTGTGTCTGAATGACTATGCGCACTGGTCCAAGCCTCCTTTTCTGTGCATATGTGCAGCGGAAGGAGGTCAAGTAAGGTTACCAGAGCTGCTGTGGGGCACGTTTTCATGGCGTTAAAAGGGTAAATAGCAGTGGTGCAGAAACCATTAGCCGCCACTTCTTCATAAGCTCTACCAAATAATTTCCGTTGGTTTTGACGGATCCAAATACGAATTTCTTCGCTATAATACACTTCTAATAGTCCCGTAAATGACTTATCCAAAGGATGGAGCTTGTATGTCGAGTGAGGAGGCAGGCATAAAATGTAAAACCTAGTTTTTCCTTGCAAGGTCGATAATGTTGATATTGCGAGTGGGGCTGTAATGGCCATCAAGGATTAGCAGGAGAGTGTTTTCTTGATTTGGTTTTTTGTATTGGATAAAGTGACGGAACTGCTGTGTAAAAATATGGGACTGTACCCAACCGAATGGATGTGCATCTCTTACGGATCCAGGAGGGCTCCCTTCATCAGCTGAATGTTCATACTTTTCCTAAGAAAAATAACCAAGGGAGGAACAAAGTTTCCAGCCACACGCATACAGAAAATAACTGTAATCAAAGTCCCCATTTTTGCTGTTGTTAATGAAGCAACATTATGTTTACTTCTAAGGTCTATAACTGACGATACTTGTAGTTTCGTCTACATTATAAACTTTGTTCGGGGAGTAGGAAATTTTTTAAGAAGATCAAAAAAGCCGTCCACTCTTTTTTTACAAGACCTGCAGCTCTTGCAAATGATATCCCCTGCCTTATTGGCAATGTTCGATGCCGCTTTAAAAACAAATCAATCCAGGCTCTACCTTCTAATCCAGATCTAGAAAACGGATGTTGGATTTTATTCCTTATGACATGACCAACTGATAAGCCATCTGATATTTTTTACTAGGAAATTTGGTTAAAGGTTGCTTAGACCTGTCTCGTTTTTGTTAGCTTGAGGACAGACGAATAAACGGTCTCTATTTTGCAAAATAAAATTACGCTGACCAAAATTGCAGTTCTGCTCAGGTAAAAATTTGATTTGATTTGATCAAAGGCGTTCTAAAGCTCACCCAAATCAAATGATATTCGGAAAAGTTTGACAAAACTTGGCCCCGTCTATATTAACGAGATGGTAATAATTCGTTTGGTTTCGTGCATTTCGATCTCATGACAATTTAGGGTCAAAGAAGGAAAAGTTTAGCTCGATTCTGGGCTAGTTCGGGTTAGATCTAATTTGCTTTGGTTTCTTTTTCCATTTTGGAACACATAGGTGCAAAAAAAAATAACGTGTCTTTACTATTCTTACTAAGTGGTGTGGAAAATGCTGTGATTTATGAAATTAATGTTTTATAGCTTAATATTTCTTAAATTATTTATATTTATTTTGACTGGTTTTGGCTAGTTTGACTTTCTCAGATTAAGTTGAAGCAAAAATACAGCTGGATTGCTACTTCACCTTGACAATACATCACATGGAAGAACACCTATTTGATAAAATAGGTACCGTACGTGAAAAGGTAGTCGTAAAAGAGATTATATGCAATTTTGACATGAACATGTTATTACAGTTTTCTCCTAACGCTAATTAGCCAGGTTATAATTTAAGGTCAGTTCTGGTTTAATGATGGGCGAAATTATCAAGTTCCAGATATCGTTGTGTCCTAGGTGTTGTTTTTGCTCCATTTACCGTTAGCCCACTGCTGTGAGAAAAAGCATTCACCTGCAGTTTTGCACGCATATAAGTAAAACACATCGTAAACTACGATTCGATAGTTTTTGCATATCGTATAACGTTGCCGGATAAATAGTCCAAAGCTAGTAAAAATCTATAAAAGGCAATCTTGTGCTATCGAGACGTTAATATTTTTCCCAACAGGAAAGCTGGAAGCTAGAAAGGGCGGTACAGTTCAATGGCCTGCACGATCACCGGATCTTACTTCACTTAAGTTTACAACCAAAGTCGACGTAATACAGCCGGATCATGTGGGGCTTTCGTCAGTCAAATATTGCTGGTAAATTGACGTAACGCAAGGCCTTAATTTCATCAGCTGATGCTGTTGGTAGTAATTAATGGCAAAATTTCGATTATTTTCAGAAAAATATCGTCTTAAACTTATTGAATTTACTCCTGTTTACAAAATGAAATTATCTAGTCAAGACAATATCTTGATGAACTTAGTTGGGAGAAACTGAGGTCGCATCTTAGATGTAGTCAAGTTAAAATGTTTGTTTTATTAATACGTGATGTGCCTAAGGCTTTCGATATGGTGAGGGAAGAATGTCATCTTGGTATTAAAATTGGCGCGCAGGGTATAGTACTGGAATGGTTTAAGTTATACTTTTCTCAAGGAAAATAATGCTAGAGTTGTTTATATCTTAACTTAAATGTTTTATACATATATATGTACACATAGAGGGGCTGCTGCCACATTTTTTCAGGCAGATGTTTTTAAATGGCACATTCTGGATATTTTTTCAGGTTCCAATCGATGATTCTTTGGTGAGCAATTTAAAAATATACCTCATACTGATCAGTAAAAGAAGAAAGCCTAGGAGCATCGCTATTGTTAGTGTATTATGTACACATTTTGGTTTAACCTTATGAGCAAGTTCAAACCCAAACTACTCCTGTTTTTACCTTACACTTGTATGTATACTTAGTAAAAAGCAATTTGGAATTTAATACATAGCCTTTAGAAATTATAACGTACCTACAAAATAGAGCTGCGCTGGGAAAACTCACTCATAAGTTAGTACACGTAAAACATTACTTAACAGTTAGCAAGAGGTCGTGCCTTCGTATTTTTCGCCTCTTAGAAAATACCCTATTTGTATCTATATATTGATCAGGAGGCCATAAACCATCCGCCGTCAAACGGTGTAAAGAGGTTGCACGCCCGTGTCAATTAATAGAAAGTATGGTTTAGTGGTTGCCGAGATTTCAGGAGAATGATAAATTAGTGGTTTATTAAGTATTACGTATACAGGTATTATTGGGGGAGAACCGGCGCGGGCGTCGACAACTAAATCGACATGCTAGATTTTCCCTACGATCAGTGTTTGATATTTCTTATGTTCGAAGCTAAGTTGATGATTCCCGTTTCTTTGCAAAATCTAATATTGACATACATTCCCACTAGCATATCATTTTCAGGATATCGTGAAACTAGCAAGAGTTCTGCTTTTTCAAGAAAGTCCAATAGCTTTGAGCAAGCAGTGGTCATTGGTCATGTTCCTGAAGCTTAGATCGTGCAGTTGCTTCTGCAATCCTATAAAAATATACACATTTTGTATTTTCCCTCCCTTCGAAGGGTGTCCTTACATTATCTATCAGGGCATCAGTTCTCAAGTTATTGGAACACTCCTCATGTGGTGGTCTAATTTTTCAAATATGCGATTTTTCCCGTCGCATGAAAAGTTTACATTCCTATTACCTACGCAAGAGCTGTTCCAGTGACTCAAGAAATCACGCCCTGATTAGGATTAGGTTCATGAGTTTTCGTTGCTGCTTATTTTTTGAGCTGCCCTCGTGCTCTCTCCGATATTCTTCTTCTTCTTTAAGTGCCGTGTCATCTTCGAACGTTGGCAATCATCAGCGCTATCTGTACTTTGTCGACCGCTTTTCTAAAGAGACTTGTCGTAGTCTCACCATACCATTGTCGCAAATTCTTCAGCCACGATATTCTTCGACGACTGGGTCGTCTTTTGCGTTAGATTTTTCTTTCTGTTATTAATTCGAGAAGTCCGTATTTTCCGTTTCTGAGAATGTATCCAAAGTACTCCAACTTTCGTTTCTTAAGTGTGAGCATGACTTCGAGATCCTTCGACATTCTTGCAACTACATCTGCATTACGCACTCTGTCCATCCAGGATATTTTCAACATCAGGGCAGCTTTCCAAGGCATTTTCGGATATTTTGTTTGAGTAAATGTTAAAAAGTAATGGTGAAAGGATGCAAACCTGTCGGACACCCCTTTTGATTCGAACTCCGTCTGATATTTGTTGATCTACCTTAATTTGTGCAGTTTGGTACCAGTAGAGATTTGCGATTATTTTGAGGTCTCTATCATCCAGGCCCACGTCTTTAAGGATTTTCATAAGCTTTTCATGTTGCATCTTGTCAAAAGCCTTCTCGAAACAGGCATAAACAGGAACAGAGACATCCCTGCACCTCTGAACCAACACCAGGATACCAAACAGAGCCTCTCTCGTGCCGAACCCGTTACGAAAACCGAACTGAGATTCACCCATAAAGGACTAGCATTTTGCATATATTCTCTTATGGATGATCTTTAGGAAAATCTTTAAAAAATGACTCATCAAGCTGATAAGCCGGTAATCTTTTTGCCGAGCTCTTTTTTGGAAGCGTTACAAATATTGATTAAAGCCAGTCGAATGAAATGACGCCCGATCGGTAGACTATATTGAAAAGCTTCACTATCACGTTCAGTGACTTCTCATTCTTTAAGATTTTAATGACTTCCGAGTAGATTCCATCTGGAACTGCAGCTTTTCTATTTTTTTGTTAACGAGACTGCATGCTGGACTTCTTCCGTAGTTATATTAAGCCCTTTGCATGTATATTGTTCGGGAGTATCCGATCTTTCATCTTGAAAAAGGTTATTGATATAGCTACTCACACCACTGTTCTACTTTGTGGTTAACGGAAGAATTATTTTATCTTCACTGTCCAAGAGAATGCCAATTTGTCGAGGTTTGTATACACATACACTCTCCGATCTACAGTCTGGAATAGTTTGCCAGTGTAGAAGTCCAATTAACGTATCGGCATCGAAACATATCCTGACATTACGCGAAGAATGATCATTAACACGGACTTGACCAATTGCTTGCATACGTTGGAAATACGTTTGGTCGTTCCAATCCTTGGCAAATCATCGATTGATGATAATACCTCCCTTTAAGGAGTTTTAAATCTTTTCCTTCCATTTCCAATTTACTTGCGGTTTTCATATGCTAATGCCTTTCTTTCATGTCTTTCAGATTTCTAGAATTTAGAGTAGCGCAGACTTGCATTTTGCCAGAAGATCTTTAAAAAATTGCCATCCTTTCCTATTGACGAAATAACCTGATGCGTTATCTTTAAATAGTTTTAATTATTTTTTCAACTTCTTCTCACTTGAAGCCAAGTAAATCGACACCGTCACTTCAACAGTGTTAAGTGGTTACCTTTTGAGACAGGCTCGAGGACTAATTTACATTTTATTTACATTTAAAAGTCGGATCGGCCAACTCCGAAAATAAAAACGTGTAAAAATACGAAGCCGCCTTCCAGGCATTTTAATTTTTAGTACCTAAATATTCGCTTTTCAAGTCGCGTAGGCAGGTTACCGATATCGATATCAAACATCGGTCGATAATTTAACTAGAAACATTAATGTATGCATACTTTGCCTACACTTTCGGAAGTCAGCCAATATTTTTTTTAAATTTGTCAATAAAATAGCGAATTGCCAAAAAACGAATCAACACATGGAGCTTAACATTTTAGTTCAGACATCAAGATAAACCCCTTTCAGGTTTTATCTGGAGTGCTAAAAGAGAGTTTTGCAGTATCTTACGAGATCAAACATTGATTTTATATTTTCCTAAAATGATATATGCGAGAGTAATATGTGACTTTTCAAATGACTCTTTTGATATGCATACATCACTTGGGTGCCAGATCCATTTCTTCTAAGAGATTCGGACCATACTACATCTTTCACTATTAGTAGCAAGCTAAAGCCATATAATATCCGTGTATGTCATCAGAACATCTGGATTAAAACAATATGGAATCGCTATAATATACTATTAAATTTTCAATGAAGCTTCATGTATTCCGTGTGGTAATTTATTTTGTATAATAAATTCCCCACGTCGAAAATAACCATACAAATAAATTACAGAGGGGCTCAATGTTTAACAACTCACGTACAAGCAGAGAGAGATTAAAAAATGTAACTAGTTTTCTCTGTCACCTAGCGCGGGATACACGAAATACATAAAACATGATCGGTTAAAAAAGTCTTCTTTCTATGTTCTCCGCCTGTACGTCTTACAAACGTAGGTGTTTTGAGAAAGGTTCGATCCACATGCAATAGGGGTTTCCTTTAAAAATTTATTGGATTCAGTTAAAAAGCCAGTCTTTTTGCTGCCGCATCGTAAACGTGGGTAGGGATATCGATCGACCGGGTATCGACGGTGCATATTAGACAAAATTATATACTGCTATATCTATCTATATATATATATATATATATATAGATACAGCGCGTCCACTTAAATACGCACCATATGTTAAAAAAGTCTTCTTTCTATGTTCTCCGCCTC
>JAEQML010072695.1:0-15368 GCA_016904865.1 Pissodes strobi
ACACCAAGATCCTTTGAAATTGAAACATGAGCCAAGGTAGTGTAAGCGATTTCATAGGCAAATATTGTTGGTACGCGCTTCTTTGCGAAACAAATGCTGTGACATTTGCTGGGGTTCAGATCCATGCAATTACTGGCACACCAATCCTCCAGTCTGGACAGATCTAATTGAAGATTGACACAATCACCAATGGAAGAGACCTGTAGGAAACACTTTAAATCACTCGTAGTACCATCGAAATTTTATTAGATTATTTTTGATGTAAATTTTTCGAGGTTACTTTGCCAATCCCCAAATAAAGTTTGAAACGGTGCCACCCATGGGCGTAGCGAGAGGGAGGCAGGGGAGGGCCATGCCCCCCCTTCCCTAGCAAAATGTCTGGCTACGCCCATGGTGCCACCTAATCTTCTAATCATTTATACTACAAGGAGACCCAATGCCATAATTTTTGTGTAAACACTAGCCTGAAAACCAAAATCCCAATGCAGGCAAGTTTAATTGTTTCTGCAACTTTGAAACGCGATTATTCGGAGACATCTGGACAAAAAGTAACAAAGTAGGATACCACTGAAAAACGAATTGAACGCCCTTTAAAACGATGTGCCACTTGACCCTCATTCCCATTTAAGGTTCTAAGGGTGAAACGCGATTATTCGGAAACTTCTGGACAAAAAGCAACAAAGTAGGATACCACAAAGAGAATTGAACGCCCTTTAAAACGATGTACCACTTGACCCCCATTCCTATTTAAGATTTTAAGGGTGACATCTACCCCTCCTAGGGGGTTGAAACAAGAAGGCATTTAAAGTGTCCTTACAAATAAAATTGACGTGTCTTTCCGATTTTTCATATTTTTAACTGCAAGAAAGATATTAAGGGTGGGAAGTTTTCAAATTGACATTCCGTATATAGAGGTTAGATAACTAACCTTCCAATAATTTGGAAAATATCCTGACTTGAGGGACTCATTGAAGATAATGAAAAAAGGGCGGGATAGCACAAAGATGCATGATTTTAAGATGCTGGATGGTATACCATCTGGGCCATGGCTCTTGTTGAAGTCCAGCCCGGAAATTTCCTCTTATATGGAAGAAATTTCTATTTGAAAGTCATTAACAGTAATGTCGTTAGAGGACAAATCTCTACCACGGGGCTATTCCTTGTCGAATAAACTTTTAAAGTAATCAGTAAATAAATTTGGAAGCTCAGGACCCAAGCGACAATGTTTGTCATTGTAAAACATTTCTGTTGGCAAGTGATTACTACAGCGCTGAGAATTGACATAAGTCCAGAACTTTTTTATATTCCCCTGATTGACTATGGCATTCTCAGAGTTTGAAACAAATTGATCATCACAGATTTTTGAAAGAGTCTTACATTTTGATCTTAGTGTAGAAAATGTAATATAGTCAACTCTGTCACCCGACATTTTGAATGTCCTGTGCGCTCGTTTTTTTTTTAAACAATTAAATCTTTAAGGGCTGGAGAGACCCATCTCGAAAAATACCCCCGGGACCCTTTCTTTAGAGGTACAACTAAATGTATTACTGAATCAAGTACATCATAGAAAACATTTAACATGACATTTAGAGAAGACTGCTGTAGAATTAGGTTCCTGTTGACTTCTCCAAGATAGTTATTTAATAAACTGAAATTAGTTGAACTATAATCATAATAATATACATCTTTATCACCACTTGTGTGATTACTATGACTACCTGCAATTTGAGTAGATGCAATAAGTGAGGGATGGTAATCATCTTCTGAAACCAGGGGATCGTCTGCTGAAGTAACAATTGTCGAGGTACAACTCCACCCAAGAACCAAGTCAAGTGTGTTGCCCATGTGATTTCGAACATTGTTTAAAATTGGTACGGGTTATGAAAAGCACACATGTTTGAAATCACCTGTATTGACTCAGCCTCCCGAGCAGCAGCAGCATTTGGAGTGCAGGATCTATGAGAACAGAACTGGTCAGATGACCAAATTGCATTTGGCATATTAAAGTCTCCAAACCAGAGCATTTGAGACTGGTGTGCTTCAGAAAGTGTGTCCACGTTATCACTAAACTAGGGGTTCGCGAGACCGAGACCGAGACCTGGCAAGTCTCGGTCTTGGTCTCGAAGAAAAAATTTAGTCTCGGTCTCGGTCTCGAGTCTCGAAGCTCGAGGCCGAGACTGCCTTAGTCTCGGTCTCGGTCTCAGTCTTGTCTCGGTTTGGTCTCGGTCTCGGTTTGAGCAAATAAAAAGCAATTAAATAATTTATTGTTTTATTTCGTTAATAACACAAACGCTACTTCGGAATGTTAAGAGGAATATAAATAATTTAGAAAATATACCGAAGTGTCATTTAAACTAAATAAGTTTCGGTACAACTGAAAGCAATCTTTTATTTACATTTCATTAAAAATGTATGTATGTATGATTCTAAATCTAAACCATTTAAAAATCATCATAACTGCTCTATGACTCAGAGCTTTCCAAATTAAAAAAACAATTAAAGTGTGTGCAATTACGGAAAAATCCATAGGCAGTCGCAGTACTTCGGTTAATACCCAACATGTGAGGTATTTTAGTGTTACGGTAACATTTACAAAAAGGGACAGGCTAAGGAATGGGATGGGGAAGGGACACAAATTATTATTTTCAACTTGAGTGAGTATGCCAAGTTTGCAAGTATGTGTAAGGGTTCATTTTCAATACCCTTCGATTGTTGTTTTGAAATATTATGGTGAATATATCAATGCTAAAAAAATAAATAAAATGGTTCTCCCTATCGCCAAAAATATTTTGTTGAAATATACCAAAAGACAAATTTTCAATTTCAATTTTCGGAATTGATAAGCAAACGTAAATAAATAAGTGATTTTTCTCTTAAAAATACCATTTCTCAAAAACCAATTTTCCTTTATCAAAAAAAACCTATTACCTGTCTAGTGTGTTAGTGACTAAAGTAAGTAGGTACTTTACGCACAGTAGTACAAAAACTTTTTGAACGCGTTTTCACTTTTCATATACAGTATATCCACGGATGGGGTTTATATGAGGGCAAACGGATTAAATTTTGCAAGACGCGCAAAGAGGCCACTTTTAATAAAAATAACTTGAAAATAAAATTGTAAGTGCTACTTTAAAATTACTGTTCTCTACGTACCATTACAACAAAATACAACAAATTGAGGTTTCAATATTTTCAGATTTTTTTAATTTATATTGTTAACAATAAAATAAATTTCAGCAATATTAATAATTGTATTCGTTACTTCTACTTTATTTTAAATAACCTACACGAGAAAATTTGAAAGTTTTAATATATTTATGAAAATTTGCACTTCAACGTAGAATCAAATTTGAACAACTTTTCTCATTGACACTTTTTGATATGTCGTTAAATGACCCCACTTTTGGCCTTGTGATTATTTTCATTTGTCAAAATCGATTTTCGGCTTACTGGACATGCTGAATTAATCCCCAAAAGAGTTAATTTCGGTATTTGAATAATAAAAATGTTTCCAATTTGTTTCAAACATTATGCCGGTCACTATGTATATCCCGAACAAGTTCTTTTCAAACATAACATTTGAATGGCTGAGATATTCTATGTATAAGTACAGTTATGGTTAATTAATAAAAATGATATATACTACCTACTCTTTGATACGATATTTACAGATAAAAAATTATGTTAAACATTTGTAAAGGTAAGTTGGTAAGTAAATTTAACTACTTTTATGTTTTAAGTTACCAAAAAGCATTATTCAATGTAAAATCTTAAAGTATTCACAGTTACAAAATTGCTTAAGTCGAACAAACTAATGACCACATAATTCTTTCGAGACCGAGACCGAGAGTTTCGTTACCTTGGTCTCGGTCTCGATAGGTAAGTCTCGGTCTCGATTCTAATTTATCTCTCGGTCCCGGTCTCGTTTTCGAGACCGAGACAAGACCGAGACCGAGACCATAGTCTCGCGAACCCCTACACTATACAAGGCATATTTATCGGTGCATGATCTAGGCGGGCAATATATGCATCCAATAATAATGCCGTTTGAACCTGAATCCACCGGAACAAACAGCTGCTCCAGGTCAGGGATTGAGTTAAGCAGGACACTAGTTAACTCTTTGGAGGCTGCCACCAATACGCCACCTCTCCTTAAGGAGGCGCTTGTGTGGACATTTTTATCTGATCTAAATATATTACGAGTATAGTTGAAGAGCCCAAGTTCTGCATCTAGGATATTTGCAGATAGCCAGGTTTCACTAAGGACAATTATTGGGTAGTTATTGGAGATGACACTAACCTGAAGAGCTCTTAATTTTGTCCTCAGGTCTCTAACATTTTGATAGTAAATGTCCAGGTTGTGACGTCAACTGGGGTGACCTGACAAATATATTCCCATGAACTAGTTTTTTCTCGCAAAAATATAAGGAATTCCATTGCGGTACCTTATGGATACATGATCGCCTTTGGCACGCCGATCATGAAGTTGTTGGGTCAGTTTCTTCTCGATATCTCTTTGCTTCACAGTAAGATTTTAGTTCAGGTAGATTTTTTTTCCACCTTCAGGACACGAGCCTGATTTGTGTTTGGTTTTCCCATCCTCGACAACTGCAGAATCTCAGGTGGACGATCAGACAACTGTGCAAAAATTGCTTCGACCTATTTTTTATCCTTACGCTCGGGAACATTGAATAACATAAGATTATTTGATCGCTTTTGTCGTTCTTGCCAGTCCCGAATAAGATCGTCCTCTGGGAGCATACCTGAACTCAGCGCAGCAAAACTATTTGGGGTCTCCTCGTGTGAATTCTTTACACCCTCCAGTTCTTCGAATTGATTGCCATGCTATCTTATTTTTTTGATATCCCGCCAGCCAGGCCACCACACCTGTGGTTTCAGTAGGTAGGGGCACCGCCTCACCAGGTGTGATCGACTTTTAAAATAGAGAATTTCGAATTTCGCTAGTTTTATTTACGCAATATTATGATTCAGTGAACACAAACATCGTTAGAAAAATAATATCTTATACTGCCATTCAACGAAAAAGGGCCGGCGGATATACTCTATTGTTAAAAAATGGGGAATTTGGAAGGGGGTGGAGGAGACTTATTACCCGCATTTAACAGTAATTATATTCTGTGTGATTATTAATGACAACTAGAACGATTCTTCTTAGTGACAGACTCAGACTAGGCAAGAGGTTTGAAGGTGGAATTCAAACAGAAAAACAATAGGACAAGGATAAGTAATGGCACCAGCAGACGCCTATGTTTGGTAAACAGACAGGAACGTCGGGGAGACTTTATCTTGTAGTAGATATTTTACAGTTTTTCGAGGTGAAATATGCGCTATTCTGTAAGTAACGTAGGCGCAGGGGGTTAAAGGTGAGCGTGGTGTTTTTGAGAAGTGCAGTGGCAAGAACCGAAGTTGCTAAGCTGAGGTGGGTGTCGGGACATAGCCGAGTTGAACGCAACGAAATGGCAAATGAGTTTGCTAGACGGGGATCCTCGGGTTTCGAGCCCTAATTAGGGTCGGTCAGGCATCAAATATTCAGGCCATACATAAATTGGTCTAGAGTAGAAAGAGGGACAATGCAATGGAGTCGACAAACCATCGTTGGGCTGACGGGCCACTACAGACTAAATAGACATCTGTATCTGTCCTAATTTTCACGCAGGTGAGGAGTCCCAATATCACTTAATAGGAATGTGTGGCAGTTGGGGGCGTGTAAGGAGAAAAACCTAAACCAAACAAGTTATTAATCCCATGAACGAGTCTTCAAATTGCAAACTTGACGGATTGCAACTTGCAACCCCAACCCAACATAAATATCAGAATATACCTATTTTCTGGCTGACGATCTTTTCAAAAGCAGGCAATCAGTAGATGTATTGTAGTAACAATAAAACGTCGACATCAATGCTATATAATTCCTTCCTCAACTTGCGAATTTTCTAGAAATGGTTAAGCCAGTTTAAAATACCTATTCTAAAACGGAGTTTTATCCACAATACCGAAACAGAATTATTGCATTCGACGCGCGTTTCTCTAACCATGTTAGCATCATCAGGAGTTGATTAAAACAGTTTTAATAACCTCCTGATGATGCTAACATGGTTAGCGAAACGCGCGTCGAGTGCAATAATTCTGTTTCGGTATTGTGGATAAAACTCCGTTTTGGTGCATGTTGCCGAAGGTTCCAAACCCCAACATAGATAAAATACCTATTGTTAATAGAAAAACTGGTAAATGGGGTGAAAGTTCGAATTTAAATAAAGCCCGTTAGTGGTGACATTTGTTATGTTCGCCGACGGCCGACGCTTTGTTATTACCTGTAGTACTCCACCATTTTTAGTCACTTAGATATCACTATTAAGAAATATCACTCCCCTGTTGCCCGGAAAGGCAGGTGGATACGTTTTAAATATTGTCTATTACATATAAATAGTAGGAATATGCGAAACATTTCCATCCGGTAAGCGCATCATTATCAAGTATTCATGATATGTTGAAACAGGAAGTCTAAATAAACCAGACCTTCAATGGTAGTATTGTCTGGAACTGACGTAAGTAAGACATGTTTAATATATGCCGCTAGATCAGAGTCGTATCGAACGTTTTAACTACTCACAATGTTAATATTCGTGCAGGTTTCTATGTATAAATGTATCTCCAGTGCCGGCACAGCGCGGCGGGGTGAATTAAAGTGGGACTCTTTAGTCGATCAGTTTACTGATAAATTTTATTTTATTAGGCATAAATGATGTGAGTAACTTACGGCCATGTTTGAAGACCGATGGACAAGACGTTTGAGTCCGTAGATTCGGCCATTCCGTTCGCCAGACCTTACACTGGTCCCTGCATATCTTTAGGCTGCTGTAAAATAAAGAGTGCATAAGACTGCACTTGAATCCAAGGAAGATTTAGAAAATTGGCATTTTAACAAATCGACCCAGATCAAGATTTTGCAAGAAATTTGATCTTCTAAACTAGTTAGATCTGTTTTTTTTTATTTGAATCCGTTACGATCATCACATCAAGAAAATGAGCATGTTTTACAGCATCAATTTTGCCCCTTAGCCAAACCTAACAGAGCGGCAAATATATTTGCGATTAAACTTAACCTTACACGACGCATAAGAAGTGACAAGTGACACATAGTTCCTTTAAGGATGGAAAAAGTTCATAGTGGGACAACAAACCTCTGAACTAGAAGGCCTGCTATCTAAATCTAAGATGTCGTCTCGGGTAGGGAGCCGGCTCTGACAATGGAAAACGTATTAATTCAGTAGTTTACTTTTGCTATTTGTTGACTTCAAAACAATGTATACCTAAATTATTTTTAATAGTTAATTACATGCCATTTGTCAAAATAACAACAAAAATCGTTTGGGAGCCATACCTATCACAGAAAGGAACATAATTAATTATTATTGATTTATAAATATACAGTGGTTGGTTTAAAATATATCTCGAAATATATATAAACTAAAAGAAGAATACAGATATTTTTTAAAGACTGTTTTCAGAACTGTATAAAAAAATTATATGCATGTGATATCGAAAATAAAATGCTACAAAATAGGGTGGCCGTATTTAGACGTTGTTTTTAATACAAATATTCGTTTTTTTTTTCTAGCTGAGATTTGATCTGTTACTAATGTTAAAATATCACTTACATTGTTTAAATTGTCTTCTACAGAATGTTGTTCAGTATGTTTTAGAAAATAAGCGGCTCCAATAAGAACTTTCTCTACAGAATTAACATTATGTACTTCAAGAGGCAAGATGAGTTGGTTTTTATTTTAATATATATATATTTTTTTGATAGAAAATGGTTGCCACTTGCTTTATTGGTTTAAACAGATTTTCAAAAGTAAAGACAATAAAGTTTAAGTGAGCTTGAGGAGCTTTATCAATATTAATAAAATATATATTTGCCCTTCGCAAAAAACTTTAAGAGCTTGTTTGCTTACTTTAGGCAGACAGTATGTGAATATTAAAATTTCAGTCATTTTAGATCTTACTAGGTCAGCTCTGAAATTATAATAGATACTTGTGGAAACACCTACATGCCAGAACAAGCACTCCCTAACTATAAACTATAAGTATTTAATTGTGAAAGGGAGAATAATTAAGAAGTATAGTAAGGTTGGTTAGGAGCCTATTTTCACAAACGCAGGGCAATGTCTTTGCCATTAACACAATAAATCACCTGCTTTGTATAAATTGTTCACTGCAAATGCACAAACTTCACAATTTCAAACATATTTTGTATTAAAAACTCGAAATATACCCTTTACAGCATTGAGTTTCGGTCCCAACTCGGATGGCCATATTGGCTACTGCTTTTCTTAGTTTCACGGCCTTATAGTGCAGAGGGTGCTGAGTGGAAACATGCTTATTTACAACATGAGATGCCAAACTACTTGCCGATTTAAGCGAGAAAGTAAAGTTGCTATACCTGTTCGTACTTAGTACAAACTCTCCGCATTTCATATCGGATTGTTACGGTTTGAAAATACTACATTAAATAAAATAATTCAATATTCCATTTTTTAAGTAAAATCAGGACAAATCTTACTTACCAGAGCCTAGTTCTTAAAATTTAGATCGAATAAAAATTAAACTGGTAACTCCAAATGCATTTATTTTCTAGTGATAATTTACATCAAATTACCTTCACTATTTTAACCAAGGGTTGATCACTTTTGCCAACTCAATTTTCCCATTCAACCTTCTGTATTCATGGATCAGCCAAAACTCTGGAAAAGTAAAGAACATAATAATTAGATCACAAAATGTTCTGCTAAATGAATCTCATAGCCTATTGGCAAATTCACATATATTACCAGGCCGTGCATATGTTTATTCGCGTCTTCCTTAATTTTGCGTTGTAAATTGATTTATTGAGTAATAGTGTATTGAATGCTTAGGGTTGTTCGTTTTCTCTTTAGTAGGTAATCGTTATGTTACCCAAAGATCGGAAGTTTACATTTTTAAATACTAAATTTCTCTTATATAAACTGTAGACTGGTTAATTTCAAATAAAATTTAACTGTTAGACACCATTTTCTTCACTAGTAACTTAATAATACTATTGCAACTCCAATTAAATTTATTAAAATTAATGTGCAGGTCAGTTATCAAAACAATAACAAAGATCTACATTGTTGCAAATATCAGTGGTAAGTAGTAAAATTGTTGTTGCCTGGAAAGTTTTTGTAAGGTATTTGGTTTTACAGATACTTTTCATAAATCCTTCTGATGTATCATAGGAAATTGGAATAAGTAGTAACATATTCTGATTCAAACTCAAAAAGTGATAGCAGTCAAACAAATAATGTCATGTGTCTGTCATAATTTATTTTCATCAAATGTATCCCTGGATTTGTTACCAAGAGTTTCTGGACCTTGTTTAAAAAAAAGAGAACAGGCAATTCGAATATTTTTGTCTGAAGAAAGTTACAAGTACAGTGCTGTTTCGTGGTTTTCTTGACATTTCTTGCCGATTTTATTTTAAGGAGTTGATCTTGAGATTTGATAACTGGTGGCAAGTATAGAATAGTCTTGCGCCATTGTAGCCTTGTGCTAATTTTAAGATAGAGAGGATTAAACCATCTAAAACTCCTGATTTTGTGTGTGAAAGGCCACTGATAACTCATTGGCCTTTTTTATTGGTTACGTTTAAAAATTCCGGTAACTGCCGCCTGGATTGTTGCTGCTAGGGCACATTCTTCTGCCAGAGTCACAAAACTTGGTACACAGCATCAGGCCAACAAGTATCAACTCAGTGTCTGCAAAGCAACTCCAACATCAGCTTCCAGTTTGCTTCACAGGAATCTCAGGTTTGTCTGTGTAGTGTTTTACCTTAGGAGTACACCCGCTATTTAAAGCAGTTCGTAATAATACTATCTTAATATTCCTCTATGCGGTCTATTTTTAAGCGAACCCCGTATAAAGTTTGAATTCTTGTGACATTCTTGCTCTTGCTAATTGCTGAATAGGTAACTAAATACTCCTGAAAGTTCGATCGAATCACTTCACCGGATTTAACTTAACTGTAACATTTCCATTTTTGATTCCTTGCACCTAACCAACTAAACTTATTCATTTTCAATACTGAATATTGCATATTATAATATCAGCAACTCTCGATCTGAGTAACGTAATTTAATCTCCATTATTCTAGCGAATTTATAATCATCACTTGCTGTGTTCTTAAAAAGGGGAAACGCATCGTAATAGGCTCATTAAAAAAAATTAAAACCAAATTTCTGATGTAAATATTCTACTAAAACAGAGTTTTATCCACAATACCGAAACAGAATATTTGCACTCGACGCGCGTTTCGCTAACCATGTTAGCATCATCAGGAGATTATTAAAACTAAAATTCAAATCTACCTAACTCCCTTTTATACTACTGTTTGCTTAATCAAGCGGAACTAAAAAGAACCAATCCTGGGATCCCGCTAATCACGCTTGATCAACCAATACAATGGACTATGAGTGCAGATATTTGGTTTCTAAAGTCTTGTAAAAAATTTAAAGTTTTCCCAAATTTTATTAAAATTGTTTTACCTAAATCTTCTCCTGTTACAGAAAAAGTACATTCTTTTGCCAGACAAAAGTGGTTGGATTTAGAAATCAAAAATTTGTACAGTAAACGAAGTATGTTTGAATTAGAAGCAAACAGACTTTATAAAAAACTAACATTTAGATTAACAAATATTGAACATGAAGAATGGTACGAGTTCCAGAGAAAATTGTTTTTAGTAATTGATACAAAATACATCAAGAAAATGTCATCCGTCAATAAAAAACTTAAGAAACTTAGGAAAATGAAACCTAAGTCTGATAGTTCTCAGGAAGTCGTAAACATTGTAGAAAACCTATCTTCTCAATCTTTTGATAAAGCTGAATTGGATCTTTTAAACAAGGGTCTGAATTTTGCATTGCCTCCACCAAAGGATAACTTACTTGATATTGTAGGTAATATAGAAAGCCCTATTCAACATCTTCCTGACTCTACTAAAGGATTTGTTAGAGAAGCATGCAGAAATCAGATCTCAAAAAATGTAATTAATAATAATGTTAACTCTCGACCTGGAAAAGGAAAAAGTTTAATCAAGAGATTGAAGGAGAAAGATGTTTTCTATCTAAAAGCTGACAAAGGTAATAAGGTTGTTATATTAGACAAAAGCGAATATTTTCAACGGGTTGATAATTTAATAGAATCCGGGCCCTATAACAGAATCTCAAGAAATCCATTATCTAAGATGGTAACACAAGTTAAAAACACTTTGAAGAAATGTAGCAACCTTATTTCTGATCAAATTAGATACAAATTATCTGTAAGTAATCCTACTATGCCGAAACTATATTGTCTTCCCAAGATTCATAAACCTGGGAAGGCAATGCGTCTTATAGTCTCGGCAATAGGATCACCAACTTATAATATATCCAAGTGGCTAGCAAACCAGTTTGAAAATTTACCTATAAAATAACAGAATTCAGTAGTACTAAATTCCTTAGATTTCATAAACAAAATTAAAGACACGATTCTTAATGAAGGTGAAATTTTAATCTCGTTTGATGTTAGCTCATTCTTCCCTAGTGTACCAATCCCACAGACCTTGCAATACCTTGGTGAATTACTTGAGATGAATAGTTTTGATAGCGAAATCAAACAAGAATATTTAATTTTAACAAAACTTTGCATGGATCAAAATTATTTTTAATACAAAAATAACTATTACCAACTTCTTGAAGGCACGGCAATGGGCAACTGTTTATCGCCGTTCTTAGCTAACCTTTTTATGAGTAAATTTGAAAATGAAATCAGTGAGGAGTTCGAATATTTTCCAAGGGTATGGTACAAGTATGTGGATGACATTTTCGCGATTTTCGACACAAAAACCGCTAATGTTGAAGATTTTGTAACAAAACTAAACAACCGTTTCCCCACCATTAAATTTACTTATGAAGTCGAGAACAATGGCCAGCTGCCATTTTTGGATACTTTAGTGATTAGGAACGATAATAACACACTCGAATTTGATATTTATAGAAAAAATACTGCCACTAACCGATATATTCCTAATGACTCCTTCCACTGCGAGCAACATAAAATGGCCAGCTTTCATTTTTTAGTACACCGTTTGGTTAACTTTCCTCTTAGCAGAGAAAGATTTAATAATGAAAAGGAAACGATTAGGAATATAGCGAAAGTTAATGGTTTTAATACTAACTTAATAAATAAACTAATTAATAGGCATTTGTTTAGAAAGACCATGCGTGATTCCACTTCTTTCGTTAATCAGGATGAAAATACAAAATACGTTTCGATACCGTATAATCCTCAGTATACTAGAGGACTCCAAAAAGTTTTTAAGGAAGTAGGTTTAAAATTAGTATACCAGAGTCAGTTTAACATTAAGAAATTATTAGGTGGTCCAAAGGACAAAATTGAAATATTAGAAAGAAGTGGAATATATGAAATTGGATGTATGGATTGTAACCAAAAATATGTTGGGCAAACTAGAAGATCTATACAGACGAGATTCAAAGAACATATAGCTCATTTAAAGTATGGTAGAATAGAGAAATCAAGTGTTGCCGAGCATGCTTTTGATAATAATCATAGGATAACAATTACAAATTTAAAATTAATTCATAATATAACTGATAGGAGATTATTAGACGCATATGAAAGTATGGAAATTATTAAATGTAAGAATAGTTTAAATAGAGATAGAGGGCCTATTCCGTATAGTCCATTGTATTGGTTGATCAAGCGTGACTAGCGGGATCCCAGGATTGGTTCTTTTTAGTTCCGCTTGATTAAGCAAACAGTAGTATAAAAGGGAGTTAGGTAGATTTGAATTTTAGTTTTAATCATCTCCTGATGATGCTAACATGGTTAGCGAAACGCGCGTCGAGTGCAAATATTCTGTTTCGGTATTGTGGATAAAACTCTGTTTTAGTGCATGTTGCCGAAGGTTCCAAACCCCAACGTAGGTGATGTAAATATGTTCTATATTGTTGTGGAGGATTCATTTTTACCTTGAAATTGATTGCCTTTGGCTCCACAAATGATTACGCTAATTTTGAATTGGTATAGAGCCTCTTCGGCTCTGGCTCCAGGATGTAAACTGCACAAGTGCTAGTTTTTCTATCACCTATCCAAAATACTTCATAAAAATAAGCCATATTCAAAAATTTAAATCAATCCGTTAAGCGGTTCTTGAAATATAAGAGTTTAAATATGCAGAATTCGAAGCTCGTCTCGATCGGTGATGTGAAGTAATAAAATAGGATCACGTCCTGTTTCCACAGATTAATTATTAATCTGTGCTGTTGCTAGGCCGCGACTCGCGCCACCGTGCCGCAAAATGCTGTCGTTTCTGTCACTGTCGTAGATAAATATATATCCCAACGCGACCTTCATATCTTATGACGTCACGCCTTTACAATGTTCCATCGGCACTTTCTTATTTATTTTCACCGATTTAGACTTCTCAGAAAAATCTGAGCTACATTGTTGGTAATTAGGGTTCTTTTTCCTATTAATTAAAGCCGCTAACCAGAACTACTGCGTATATTGGTGTTTTATTTATTTCTGAGCATTTACTTTTCCTGTTTTATTGTTTCTTTTCGTCGTATCCAGGATTTTGCTTTGGGGCCAAAAACAAGTCGCGTTTAGTTCTTTTTTAATTCTTATTTTACTCACACCACTCTACCGCATCTGGTACTGCTAGTCGGAGAGCCCAATAAAATCCTGATATTGTTGAGATAAAAACAGTAGTTGTAGCCACCCATATATTATTATAAAACATTAACCGGATAACGGCCTGACAAGTAGTGAATTTATTTAGTTAAGAAATATTTAGGGGTTATAAAAAATTATAAAATATAAATTCTAACAACAACTTTAAAATTTTATAACAAATTAGGAATTTTAAAAAGTATTATAACAGGATGTTCGTTGTTCATACACGCCTACGGTACGAACGTAAAATATTCGTAAATTGGATTCATTCCTCATGACTTGAAATTATTTTGGGAAAATATTAGGGTCCATATAAAGAAAACGCTGCGGCATTGTAGACAACTTTGTATTAGAGCAAACTCCATATACAACAAATCATCTACATCATTGGCAGCGCTTGTGACCAGCCGTCGCTGATTGGTTGAAGACCATGAGGCTAAGGCTACTTGTTTCGTTATCATATTGACTTTCGAAGCAATACGCGTGTACTATGTGCTGTTTAATTTCTAACGTTTTTGAAGTGATACTGCTTTAGGCGCTCTGTACCTGAGGAGTAAGCTGGTGAACGTGTTACGCGAAAGCAAACGCTACTAAATGTGTGATACGGCGAGGCGAACCTTACAAAATATGTAATACTATAAGGCGATCGAAACTAGGGGGGAAGATTGTTAAGATAAAATTCGAATTGGCTTGCTGCAATATTAATTCGTTTATTTGGAATATCTATTGTTTTACTACTATAATTCAAATAAAAGCCAATTTGTTACTATAAACTATAAATGCACTCTCCTTTTTAATAATTACTTTAATTTAATACAAGTATAAACTGAAAGATAACTCAGGGTGTATAGGTTCGGAGCATGCTGATTAAAATTTATTTCCGAGTGTAGTTGTTGTGAAAAGGTGCAAAATAAAAGAATAGAAATAAAAAAAAACAATTATTCTATTTAGATTTTCTTCTAACAAAAATAGGGGTTGATATTTAAGATTCTATTGAATTTTCTTGGTGATAGCTGCCCTTTAATCACCTTGTGGCTCCTCCGAGCTTCCTGGAGATTGTTACTGAAAGCTGCTGCAGTGCCTAGGATCTGTCCTGTGACGTCACTGGAAGCTATCCTGGTAAGGCGAGTGCGTGTGTACTCAGTAGCATGAAAAAAAAACAGTACAAGGCAGTTAAAGAGTTCACCAAGAATGTTGTTACAACTCTGTTTCAATCTGGGGGAGAGCGTCGCGTGTCTAAGCTTAGGTTTTTAATACAGAACTTGGGAAGAGATAGCTAGAAATAATTCTTCTCCATTAACAATGCTGAAAAATGCCAAAACACGCTGAAGAAAAATTATGATATTTAATTAAATATGCCTCCGCCAATTTGCACAGAATTGTTTCTGCAAGCAATTATGTTTTCAATTAAACAGTGAATAGATTAAAAATAATAAATAAAATAACGCTAAGAAATATTGTCATAAACAGTATTTCAATTAAGCAAAAAGACAATTACAATAATCAGGCAAAAAAAATAAAATCAATAAATTTAAACAGATAATCAGAATGCAATTATTGCCTGAAAGCTACTTTCTAACTCAAAAATCAGTTTA
>JAEQML010072696.1:0-15367 GCA_016904865.1 Pissodes strobi
TTATCATCAATTTACAACGCCTTGTAGAACTCCTTTTATTTATTGAATAAAACTCCAGGTAACTATAAAGGTCTGTATCAATTATAGCAAGGAATATACAAGATAGTAACGCGACATAATGTATACCCTTATAATCTACGTACGCATATCAATGCGTCACTCAGTCTTCTCTCCTCTGGGTTGGTGTAGGTTCGTACTTTAAATATAATGTTACAATAACAATACCAATTCAGCAAGGTTGTCTTGGCCTTGTCACCCGCGTCGAGTATCTCGTTCATTGCAATTAAACAATAGTATTACGTGTAGTAGGTAATGTAAATAATTTATGAAATACCGAGTGTTTTCTGATACACTACACCTCGGTAGCGGTTATTTGAAAAATTGACTAGTCGAATTTTGTACCAAAGTGGCACATATAAAAGCAGCAATTTGTTTATCAGACTGAAAAAATAATCGCTGTGAAAAGTCGAAGGGACCAGCTCTAAAGCAGAGGCAAGAAAAATAAGTAATAATTAATATGTATTTTACATTTGTAAGCCGTAATTAGTTTCCACCTATATTGTTTGATGAAAAATATGCATATTCAGTAGAAGTAAATATATAAAAACAATCCTTTAAAAAGGAGGCAATCTTAAAAAGTGCTGCAGCTAATGTAATCAATAGTTCCACATCACATTCACCCCCCGCTCAAAACTATCGCCGTTTCGCAAATCTATTTTTGCTTCCTTATGATTCCGAAAAGATACAAAAATATATTCCGTGGCAGCATTAAAAATAACATCATTTACAACATAAATCTTAATAATTACATAATTAATCCTTACATATACAAGTTATTATTAATTCTTTCGTACACAAATATTGTTACATGTGGGGGGGTAAATTCAATTTAAAAAAAAAACACAGTCAAAGAAAAAATTAATATTATTAATAACCTAAAACATCGAGCACTATCTCTAGCATAGCAAAAATATAGCAAAGCAAACTGAAAATAATTATCCCATATCACTGATCTGAAAAATATTAATTGCAAAATCAGATATGGTCCCTCCAATAACAAATATTATTACTTTGAACATTTATTAAAAACTTTCTTTCACTAACTAACAACCTACCTGAAAAAATAAAAATACTGTATATAACTGTACCACCAAAAGCAATGAAATAATTCTGAAAAAGTGAAAATAAAATTAAGAAATTTTTACTCCAAACAAAGCAAAAAAAAAACAAGAACTGAAATTTAACGTTATATATCATGTTCCTTGCTGACAATGTGAGAAATATTATATTGGACAACCAGGAAGATATTTAAAGGATAAAATGCATGAACATAAATGAGTGATTCCCTGGCATTTTTACATTTTCAAAAGACTGCATATTTAATTAGATTCGCAACTTGTTTATCCTAAAGGCTTCTGGCTGGGTAACAAAATATCTTGTAAAAGTTATGAGAAAAAGTTGGAAGAAATCTGTCATGTTGAAGAAATTCGTCATTACCGTCCTTTTATGTTATTCTGCATAAAAACGTGTGAAGTCTTTATTATATTTATTACATACGTCATACATATAACCAGTGGATGAGCATGTAATAATGGTAACTGGAAGAATAGGAAAATATAGAATTGAAATTTACAAGTTTATCTTTTCTGTAATTTTGTAAAAACGTATGATATATTGTAAATTTTATCAGGAATGATTAGTCACTTATAGTTTGTAGTATAACATACCCGGGCCTGTTCAACATAGCTGAATGAGATAAGTTGTGATTTGTCTTTATTTGGCAATCAGCGTCATAGTAGATTTAAAAAAAGAAAATAGATTAAAAAAAAGACCAATACCTACGTTGTATTATTATTATATCTTGCACAATTTTACTTACTCATAATGCGTCCGACGGTAACAAAATTAGGGAAATTTGAGGGAAAGGTGCGTCCTGTAAATTAAAACACAGATTCCTAACACCTAATTTATTAGAGAAAACGTGCCAGACTCACCGTGGAATTCACGAGGGGAAAGAGTACGGCAGCGGAGAGGAACCCTCGATCTAGATTCCTAAACCGAATTATGCTGTATAACCTTTATTAGTATAATAATTAATTCAATTACTGTCTCCCGCGCCACAATTCGTAGTTCCACACTCGTAATAGTACATTTAAAACTGAAGAGATAGCTCCCCGGCCGGGAATCGAACCAGAGTCTCCCGCGTGTCAGGAGGATATGATAACCACTACATTACCGAAGAGGGGTGTTAGTTAGCCAGACGCCGCTGGAAGGTACTGAAGTCCTGGTTACGGAGGCTACTCAGCTAAAGTTGAAATTAGAGCCAATATCTCTAGAATGATCATTTAATTTATAACTAGGATAGGAAAATGTTTGTAATTTCCCAAAAGCTCTTACTTGCAATCACAGTCATACTAAAACTAAAAATTCCAGCACGAAAAAAGAGCAAACAATACATTTTTGTTTTCATTTAAAGCAGTGTTGTTAACAGCATAAAACGATTTCATTAAATATGTACACATGTTATGTCATCAAATATGAACTATCCATAAGAATAAAAGAAATACTTGCACAAATTATGTTAATAACAATATTATAAATTTAATTTTACTGACCTGTAATGACATGTTAAAACACAGAAGCAAAACAATTCATCAAAATAAACTGTACACTGCGCCGGCTATTGACTATCTATCCTCCTTCTCGAGCGATACGCTTTCGGATCTCCTCTAAAAAACCCTCGCAAACCCCGACTTCAATTTATGACTTGTTTTTCTCTTTTTCTTTCTTATATGGGGTGTCCCAAAACCGAATGTATAAGGATCTAATGAAATAATATATTAAATGAGCGGGTTACCTCAAGTTGCATAATATAAATTCACCGAATTGTATTTTGGGATAGCTATATTAGCTATATATATTTTGTTTTGTGAAGAAGGACGGTAATGACGAAAGGGACGGTAATGGCGATTGTGGGACGGTAATGATCAAAAGAAGGTAATAAGAAAGCGTGTACGTTGTAAATAAAATATCTGATTTCCTGAAAAAATATGTATTTCTGTATCAAAACTATAAATAAACAATCGAACTACAACAAACAAAACGATAATATATACACCTACTTAAAGTATTCTAATCACATCACAAACTGAATGATGCCTTAAAAACAGATATCAGTATTAGTTTTAAGGTAACATTTGTAATAAACTATAAAGGCGTGCCATTTCCACAATACTGAAATATCTACTAGAAATAGGTTTTGGGGATATTCTAAAATGCATAAAATTTCATCAGGTGGTACAACTTGTAGGCATATCAGACTTTCCTGGCCAAAATAAATTTTATCCAGCTCCATCTATGAAAGATTGTCAAACTATCTTTAATAATCTCTTCTACTATCCCTGGATACCAGTTTGTATCATACACCACAGTCACCCAATCACCACATTTTATTTCTAGTATAGTCTTACTGCTGCAAGCTTGACTTTCCAGTAAAAGACAAAAAAAAAGTGAAGAAAACTTTTTTTTTGTATTTCTTATAAGGCTTAGTCGAGGTCCTTTTAGTCTTTACTCTCTTGTTATTAGCTACTGCTGGCAGAGGTGATGTTGACTAGCTTGATGGTGGGGTTTCTTCGTCCATACATTTTTCTAACTTCCATCTGTTGTGTTTTCTTTAATCTGTATGCCCTGCCTGCAATTTACTGCCCATTTTTTTATTTGTCGTTTCTTTTCCCGTGTACTATTTTGCATTATAAATGTTAACTTTCCGTTTTCTTTTCGTTCTTTCTCTCTGTGTGTATTTTTTATGCGCTTCTATGTCTGGTGTCCTTTTTCCCTCTGCCTCCTCTTTCTCTCGGGCTTTTTTCCGTTGATCTTCATCATTTACCTTGGCCGTTTTCTTTTTAGTTTTTGCCTGTCTTTCTTTTGCGCCATTCTTATCAGCACGTGAGGTGGCGCTAGTAGATTGGCTTTCTTCAGCAGTAGTAGATGGCCCTAGTTTTATTTTAAAAGTATTTTTCTTTGGCAAAACCGATGGTAGAACCTCACTACTATTACTATTTTCTTGGGAGGATTCTTTCTTTGATATTTTCTCTTCGACTTCTACCTTTTTATAGTGGCAATTTTCTCTTTGGTCTTTTTTTTAACTCATACTTTTGTTTCTTATTTAACTGCCTTCTTTTCTGAGCTTTTTCTTTCATTTTTCAACTTACCACTAAACTTTGCTTAAGGAATAGGGGCGGTAATTAAACCAAAATGTAATAAATCGCGGTTTTCATACATTTTTAGATGCTCACCACACAACAGCAACTCAAGAACACTTCGACTGCAAAAGATCATCTAAAGAGGGACGACGCGCCTCATTGAGGCGGAGCGCGATCTGACGGTAGAAAATCGTACCGGAAGGAGGCGGAACGGTAATGACGTGCAAAAGTCTGGACACACTTTCAATATTTAATGGCCAATTATTATCGTAAGATACTAACAAATTTCGGCTTGTAATAGTGTATTACACTATTTACAAGTATAAGGAAGCAACAAATGTGCCTGAAAACTGGTTTGTTGGTATAATAATGCAGAAAATAACAATTAGTTTAGTGGGTAGGGACCGGGGACGGTAATGACATTTGGCGTATTCTTCTCTGTATTAAGAGCATTTGTTACAAAAGGATCGGCATATTTTAATCGAACCTCCCGTGGAAAGACATGTCGTTAAAATTCGTAAAAATGTTTTAATGATAACTTGTAATTTGAAGTAATAGCTCGCCCGGGACTTGAAATGCAAAAATGCCTGAGAATCACTCAAATATGATCAAAAAAACTATCTTGTTAGGCCTTACTATAACTTCAGTAGGTTGTAACTTTGATTATGAAAAGTGTTAATATTAGACACCCAATCATGATATAGTACACATGTACTTGTCGGGGATCAAAAAGATGAAAATGTCAATTTTTTAGGTTAGATAATAATTATATGTATGTGTCGTTCATGTTGTTAAATATTCAATCCTTGCGAAACAAAGTAAATGAACTTGATGTTTTTATACAAAACTGTAATTATCCTGCTATTGTACTGTTCACTGAACATTGGCTTAAGCCGCAGGAACCCATTAACATATTCGGTTATTGTGTTGTATCTTGTTTTAATAGAAAAAGCTATCAGCACGGAGGCACGCTTATCTTAGTAAACAAATACTTCTTAGAGCAGTATAATTTTGTAAACATCACTAAGTTTGATGATTTGATAGTGGAGGAGTTCGAATTTTCTATCTGTTTCTGCAAAAAAATGAATGTTTATGTTATTTGTTTATATAAACCGCCCCAGTGTAGCGTGAATGATTTTTTGGAGAGGCTGGTAACTTTGTTGGCCGAATTGTGTTCTAATTGTAATATAATTTTGACAGGTGACTTAACATTAACTATGACAAGGGAGGTCATCCTACTGTAATCACTTTAAAGAACTTGTTCAAATCGTTCAGTTTAAAAATGCACGTAAACGCACCGACTAGAGTAACAAATCACTCTTTCTCGATTTTGGATTATGTATGCTCGAATATTGATAATATCTCTATCTCTGTAATGAATTCAGGTCTCTCTGACCATGAGGCAGTTCTTTGTGGGGCACCTTTTGACTTAAAAAAGGACAGGAAGGGTATTAAAAGGGGTAGAATTCTTAGTACTTCTAACTTCAACAAATTTCAATAAAAATGTAGTGTGACTGACTGGTTCAGTGTTTCTCTTGAGCACTTTCATAATATTCTGATGAAAATATTTAATCACTGCTTTCCCATTAGACAAATCAAACAAAAGTCTCGCAAACCTTGGATTACTAAGGGTATTAAAACATCTGCCAAAAACCTTAGAGCCTTACATTTTATTCGTAAATATTTTAGTACTAATGATTTTTATGTTTCTTATTTTAACAAATACAGAGGCATCTATAGGAAAACTATTGCAATGGCTAAAAAGAACTATTACAACAAAAGAATCTATGAGTCTAAAAATAGACAAAAAGAAAGTTGGAGAATCATTAACGAAATACGAGGCAAGGCAAGTATAGCCAAAACTATAACAACTATTGAACCAAATGAATTAAATAAATTTTATTGTACTATTGCTAAGGATCTCACCAGCAAAATTGGTTCTAGGAGCGATCCTATGGATTCTCTCAACAGTGTATCTGTTATTGATACCTTTTATTTTGTACCAACCGATATATATGAGTTTAGAAGCACATTTCAGGAAATTAAAAACAAAAATGCTGAAGGCTGGGATGGAATATCCATCAGAGTGTTTCAACTTTTACCAGATACTGCTGTAATTGCATTAGTAGATGCAATAAATGATTCCTTTATTAGAGGGGATTTCCCGGATTCTTTGGAATTATCTATTGTTATTCCTATACCCAAGTCTGATGACTATGAATCACCTTCGAAATTTAGGCCAATATCCTTAATTGTAACACTTTCAAAGATTCTGGAAAGGCTGGTCAAAAAGAGGATGTTATCTTTTTTGAACAGAAATAAAATCTTGAACCTCAATCAATTTGGTTTTCAGGCTGAGAAAAATACTGATGATGCTGTATTTTCGTTTTTGGAGAGCCTCTACTATGAGATTAATGAGGGAGAGAGAGCCGCGGCAATATTCTGCGACCTGTCAAAAGCTTTTGACTGTGTCAATCACGGTATATTGCTGCAAAAGCTTGAAATCTACGGGTTTCGGGGGATTGCTCTCAGATGGTTTGAATCCTACCTCACGAATAGAACTCAGAGAGTAAGGGTAAATGATTCTGAGTCGGGAAATATGAGAGTGGAATGCGGTGTCCTACAGGGATCTGTTTTGGGACCGCTTTTATTTTTAATGTATATTAATGATGTAACCTCAATCGATATTCGGGGCCATTTTGTTTTATTCGCAGATGATACTACCATAGTGTGGCACTCTAAAAATATTGAGTCACTCCACCAAATAGTCACAGAAGACATTAATAGAGTAAAGAAATGGTGTGATGCAAACTTCTTATGTTTTAACGTTGGCAGAACTAATATTCTGCATTTCAACTGCACTATCGATGAGGTCTCAATAGACAATAGTTTAATAGAAAAGAAACCGCACACGAGATTTTTGGGTGTTGACATTGATGATAAATTGTCAATCAAAGAGCATATTCTGAGGTTAAATCGCAAGTGGTTGCTATGTGCTTAGGGTGGCGTCACGGGAACTAGGTTTTAGTGCAGTGAGGACAATGTATTTTTCACTTATTGAGTCCAATTTAAGATTTGGTATTCGCTATGTGCGTTACACGACGCGACATCTGGTGGTACAAAATGTGGCGAATTTCTTGGCTACGCAACACGTCAAGTACATCGGAAACGATTGAAAATTCATGAAAAATTTTCGATTTTAGTGCAATATAATAATTAGTTCTGCAAATAATACGTTGATATATGAGAATATTAATTTATCGATTCGACTGAAAAAGCCAAGTCCGATACTGAATTTTGTGTGTATTCAGCAAAACTTCGTAGGTTATGAAAGCGTAAACATGAGAATATCATAATAACAAAAATAGCATTGTGAAATTGATACGATTAAAAATTCGATTCATGAAGTTTTACTGAAATTACTTTAGAATGAATGAAGACGATTTAGAATAATTTATATTTCAATCTGGAAATTGATAGACAAACTGAAATTAAGTTGTTAAATATATTTTTCGGGAATATTAGTGCTGTCCATTGCACTAATCATAAGAACCGGCTTCGAAAATATATCACACAGGTTATGAACTTATGAAACTTCCCCTTGTTAGTTCTGGTGTCATATGAGCACCGTCGATTTTGAAGCATTTTTGGGTCGTATGGAAAGATAACATCAAATGGGACACATTAACGCAAAAAAGTTTGCGGATGAAGCTCATTTTCCCAAAATAAATTGAAAATTAAAATTAAAATTTAACATAAATTTTTTCCTAATAAACACAATTCCAGTACACTTTGTCCTAAGGTATGATCGCAGAAGGTTAATAATAACATAATATAAAGCTTCTTTTCATACAAATTGCAAATAAAACTGTTTTTTTTTGCACTCTAAAACCATAATATAATATTTATGAGATAAACGTCAACATGACTATTTCTTAAAACATGATTATATAGGTTGGCTTAGCACGACTCAGTTGGTTATTGTACGGGTAGATGTTGCCAAGTGTAATTTCTATTTAGTTCTAAAATATAACAGCCTCGTGTTGAATATTTCTCAAAAGTACTGTGGGACGAAAACTTCTCATAAATAATGATTACTAATGGCTTTGTTTAATAAAATAACAATAATTCGAATATATGATTTACTAGAATTAGATGTTACGCTAGAAGTGGGTCACTTTTAATAATAAGTCATATAAACCAATTTATTTAGTTTATTGAAATAGATACAAATTTAAGAGATCATTTTGATTAGTTTAAGAAAGTATAACGAGTAGTGCGTTTGTTTTGTTACTTTGAATTAATTTTGATTTTGTGTTGGGCGTGGTTGGTCAAGCGCATAGCGCGCTCGCCTCAATACGCTTCTTTGGCAATTAGTTAGTTTCGATTATTTTGGTTAATCTGGAATACGTTAATTAGGGTTAGTTTTAGTTAGTTTAGGTTAGTTTGTGTTAGTATGGATTGGTTTTGCTAAGTTTATGATAGCGAAGAGAAAAGGTCGCGTAGCGCGCTTTTCATTTTATTTTGGTTAATTAGGGTTAGTCTCGGTTAGTATGGGTTAGGTTTGGTTAGTCTGGGTTAGCTTGCTTTAGTTTTGGTTCGTTCGGGTTAGTTTTAGTTAGTATGGGTTAGTTTTGGTTAGTCTGGGTTGGTTTTTCTTAGTTTGGCATATACTTTGGTTACATGGGGTTAGTCTGGGTTAGTTTTGGTTAGTATGTGTTAGTTTTGGTTAGTCTGGGTTGGTTTTGCTTAGTTTGGGATAGGGAATAGGCAATAAGCGCGCGTAGCGCGTTTGTCTCTTTACTTTGGTTAATTAGGGTTAGTTTGGGTTAGCTTTGGTTAGTATGGGTTGGCTTTGGTGAGCCTGAGTTGGATTTGCTTGTTTTGAGATAGCGAAGAGAAGAGCGCGCGTAGCGCACTTGTGTTTTTACTTTGGTTAATTAGGGTTAGTCTGGGTTAGTTTTGGTTAGTTTGGGTTTCTTTTGGTTAGTCTGGGTTAGCTTGGATTAGTTTGGGTGAGTTTTTGTTGTTTTGGGTTAGTTTTAGTTAGTATGGGTTAGTTTCGGTTGGTTTTGCTTAGGGAATAGCGAAGCGCGCTTGTCTCTTTACTTTGGTTAATTATGGTGAGCCTGGGTTAGTTTTGGTTAGTTTGTATTAGTCTGGGTTGGTTTTGGTTAATTTGGGTTAGTGCCGGCTAGTTTGGGTTAGTGTTGGTCATTTTAGGTTAGCTGTGGTTGATTTACGAGAAGCGTGCGTAGCGCGGTTGTCTTTTAAAATTATTTCATTTTATGACAAATATACTTGATCTAGGGCATTTACTGGGAAATGAACAAATTGAGTGACAGTGTACTGTGAGTAAACTGTTAGTACTTATATATACATGTATGGCTAAACAGCCAGGGTTAGTTTTGCTTAGTATGGGTTACTTTGGGTCAATCTGGGTTAGCTTGAGTTAGTTTACGTTAGTCTGGAGTAGTTTTGGTTAGCTCGAGTTATTTTGCATTAGTCTGAATTAGTTTTGGTTAGTTTAGGTTAGTTAACAGACAAATGGGAGCCCTTTTGGTTAGTATGAGGCATATAAGAAACATGCGCGCGGTGTGCGCTTTTTTAGTTACTTTCACAAGTTGTTATTCTACTTTATGAAACATGCTCCTAGACTTTTCAATTTGCTTACTTGAAAATCAAGAAGGTTAGCCAAGTCTGACAACATTGCAAGTAAATTGTCATCATTAACGTCATATTGGGAGAGTTTTCGCATTAAAATGTCACTAAACAGCCTCATTTTTGAAATTTCTTTTTCAATTTTTGGCGTCAAAAATGCTTCATCCGCAAATTTTTTTGCATTAATGTGTTCCATTTGATGTAATCTTTCCATTGAACCCAAAAACGTCTTTAAAATCGACAGTGCTTATATGACACCAGACCCTTTTCGATGTATTCCACGTGTATATTTGTATAGTAGCAGAATAAAGTTCCAAATTTCTCCGACTCGCGCGCACGATCGTTCGTCATTTCTCCCACTACCCTAACGCACAGAGCGAATAGCATTTTGGGGAAATACTTGCCAGTATCTCATTAAGCTCACATTCGTTTTGCAGAAAGGGCACTGCGGTATTTATGTGGGGCGAAAATTAGAGATTCATGTAGACCTCTCTAACTTTAACTTCGATATTTATATTGGAATCAGTGTGCCTAATTCAGAAAAAGTTTAATGGAAATGATCATTCAAGGAATGTATATAGCACTAGACAGGTAAATAACATTACTTTACCAATTCCACACACAACACAAATACAAAAATCATTATTTTACAACGCAAAGAAAATGTTTAATTATTTACCTAACACCTTAAAGTCTATTCGTTCCCCCCAGAGCATTTAGAGTGGCTGTGAAGGATCTCCTACTTCAGAGAGCATATTATTCGGTCTCAGAGTATTTTGAGGACAATCTATGATTGGGCTGTCTGATGTATTCTATATGTTTAATGTTATATGTATATATGGTTTAATTTATCGGACTATAATTTAATGAATATGACAATCCAGCCTCGCCATAATTTCATGTTAGCAATTTAGGTGCTGCTTAGAAGTTTTAGCTTTTAAATATGTGTTTGTTTTTATGTTGTTGAACAATGTTTTTAACTGCGTTTTGTATTTAGTGTTAAACATTTTTGAGGATTAGGGTTTTAGCTTTTTTATAACATGACTATTTGAATGTTTTTTCTTTTCATATTTTATACTTCGATATTATTAATAATATAATGCTAATTAGTTGATAGTGTGCTTTGTCAATAGGAGTAATTGTATTCTTGGACAATAAAGCATTGATTGATTGATTGATTGACATACAAAAAAAAACAAGGAGTCAGTTAATAATAAAAAATACATGTGCCTCACCTTTATAAGCACACAACTGAAGTGTGAAACTTCTGAAAGAGATACTAAGAATTTAAGTTTTTATATATTTTTAAGCTTTTTTTCCCCCAACTTTTGCCCCCGGTTTCCACACTTTCTCTTTTATTTTTAATTTTTGCTTTTTTCAATTTTTTTTTTCATAAAGATTTTTTTTTTCACTTTTGGCATCCCCCATCTCGTAGCTCAACACCTTCGTCTTTTTTCCCCGAAAACCGCGTTTCCCTAACTTTTTTTTAATTATTTTTTCTTATTTCGATTTATAATACTTTTATTAACTCTCCGAACGATTTTTTCCGTTTTTTAATTTTTTCAAAAATTTTTGAGTATCCGGGCAGTATAATTCCCACCACCCACTGGATGACCCCGTGAATCGCTTGTCAGATTTTCGCTCCGATGCAGAGATATCGGCAAAAAACGGGTTTTTTTCCCCAAAATTAAATTAGAGCTACGGTCCCCCCATATGGTCAAAGGTAGCGGCCCATGAGACGCACCTACCATAAAGATTTCGGCCTCGTAGCTTCCAGTTTTCTTCCAGGATCCTCATTTTACCCGGGCTACATGTCCTGAAAATTTGAGCGCTCTAGCTATACTGGAACATGCTTCATTAAAGTGTTTCACTTTGATTTCCATTTCATTTGATTTTCATTTTTTCGGACTTATCCTAGCTAAAGAAGTTTCACTTCAAAAACAGATATGAAGACCTAAATACTGCTTATTTTAATATAATTGATAAACTTAATTAACAAATAAGTAGAATGCTCGCAAAAATGCATAATGTATTTGTCCAAGAAATATATGAGGAATTCCTTTTTTCTTCTTCCAACCGCCAACAAAATTTCACATCAATACAAATTGTAGGCAGTACGTCTACCAAACTCTCAAATATTATCCTCTATAAGTATAATATTGCTTGAAAGATACTTTTAGAGGCAGTTATTATATTGCCAAATATAAGTTTTTTCCGCAGATCCACTGACTATACTATTCCATAAATTTGTAAGGAATATAAGCAAATTAGGTTTTACATTACTTAATTTATTTAAAAATATAGAACAAGACCAGGGTGAATATAATGTGTCAAAATTAAATTAATGTTATGCTTACATTTTTTCTCCATAATGAGCCACTTAACAAGGACAGGTGCTTGCGTTAGAACAACGACGATACTAGGTTCATTGGCGGGATAACCATAGACATCCCTAAGTTCTTTATCGAATCCTAAAGCTTCGTCAATGGAATGTGAAAAAGAGAAATCGTCGAATTGCAGGGAAGGGAGTTCCGAGTTTAATTTTTCTGCAGCAAGTTGAACTAAACCTCTAATAAATTCATTCTAAAACGAAACATTTTCAACTGACTATTCAAAAACACATATTTGCCGTAAAATTTATAAATACAATGTAAAGTTATAACCAAAACTCATTGTTGTCAATATCAGATTCTGAGTAAACACACCTTTGCACTGTCTTATATCCAAGTCCAAATAAGCATCAAAGCGGCAATTACAGTGTTATATACTTGCATTTCTAAATGCTTCATCTTATTTGTAGATTAAGCAAGTTTAATAAAGGTATTTCTGAGTTATTCAATTTTCTTTATATATTATATAACTCCAGCTGTACAAACCTTAGCATCTATATGGTGTAATCCAAATTTATCTACAACAGGCTGAATCCATGTCTCTACATAATCTTGATGATCTCTAATCCAAGTTAAAATCTGTGTAAAATACCTGAAATTTAAAAACATATCCAGTACCAATGCAAACAGAACCATTATAAATAGCAAATAATGAAACAAATTTGGAAACTATATTTCAGCAGATAAAAAATGTGTGAGTATAGGTACAGTTTTTTTCAATAAGATATAAACCTAATCACTTTAGGCATGGCAAATTTCACCACTAAATTGATACTCTGCATACATAGAATCTTAGTATTTTTAAAAAAATAATTAATTCTAAGTATCGCTAGCATTACAGCAAAGACTTAATTTTTCAGATATATATTTTTGTTGTGCCTTCGCTGTTGCTGCTGTGGCAAATAGGCCGCTTTCGGTAAACTCGGCTTAATCTCTGTTGCTGAAAGATCAATAAAACTTACCACTCTGGCTTATCCGATCTATTGGTTTTTCTAGTTCCATAAAAATGATAGAAAAACCTTTTCCGCAAGGGCTCGATCAAAAGATGAATTGGTAAGCAAGGTGGTAGAAAATCACTTAAAACTCCTAAAATGAAGATTCAAATCACATTACGACTGATTAAATAGAAGAAGAACAAATTGTGCATTACCTAGGTGTATTTAAAAAGTATATAAGAGAAACAGATGACACAAATATACTGGGAACTCTGTTACTCGAACCTGCAAGCAAATTTCTAATTCAGTGCAAAGAAAATTAGTACTAGTTTACTTTCAATATTAAGCTATAGTAATCTTCAAAAATCTCAAAACAATTAAGACAAAAAACTGAGCAATACAAGTGGCAGTTTAGTACAAACTCCAACCAATATGTCCAGTATTTCTGATTATTTACACTCGCATAGAGTTAATGAAGTACTTTTAAACACATGCAGCTTTCCAAACTACTGTGAAAAGCAGTAGGTGCCAACTATAAGGCTGGTTGCGATTGATTGAGATAGCATCAATTGGGCAAATAAAATATTATATTACTTAAAACTTGTTTACAATCCAACTTTCACTCAAGGACCATTAATTGTATGTGTTTTACTTGAACCTCAGAACTCAATATTATTGGCTATTTTATTGATTATTAGTATAAGATTAACAGGAAGTCATAATTTGGAACCAGGATATTACAATTTTTAAGACTTCTTTATTTTATAATAAGGATGGATTTAGCGGTTGGTTCCCTATATTATGATTTCCCCACATAGAGGATAATTAAACACAATCTACATTTTACCTGATGGAACCTGAACAGATACATTAGACTCATGAGGAATTTCAATTTGAAGCAAATATTCAGCAATAGTTTGGAGTTTGTCTAGATTCCCTTCAACTGGTGTTACCAGGCTAAAATTTACACTTAAAAATGGCCACTTGATTTGTTTCAGAACTTGATCAAAATCCCTAAAACAATATTATTATACATTTTTTAAACCTTCCAGTCTGAAACATAGCTTAGGTAAATTTGAACCCAGATTAGCTTACTTTGCCAATTTTTCTTTGAGTATGTTATACCAATAGAGCATGCTTTCCTTAAGGTATTCTTTTAAATGCATCACTGGACATTCTGATAATATTCTGGATATTTCACTGAGGTTAGCAAATAAAGTAGCACATTTTTCATCATCTTTCTTGGATACCTCACGTTTGAGTTCTTCACTATAACATAAAACCAGTAGCAATTTATCAATTATAGTATATTGTGTAACTAGGAGAAAAAGCAAAACATTCCTGGACGACTGTGGTAGTTGCTGGACGAGGCGCAGCCGAGGCCAGCAACACAGGAGTCCAGGAATGTGCTTTTCCTACGAGTTGCACATACTATTTTTTATCCGATCGAAATTAATTAGAATATGTACTTATATAAATAGAGCCAAATATTACTGTAAATAAAAACGGTGTTTTAAATTTAAACTCAACATAATATCAAGTTTTGAATCGAGCGAGCTTGAAGTTTATTGCGTAGCTACGGAAACTACAGCTAAATGTTACTTTTGATAGACGTCAGATCTGACGAACAAGGCGTTTGAATATGACAGAAATGTTACATTCCCGGCCTAGGACGGGAATGTTATATTCCCGGACTGTTATTTTCTATTCTTGTACAGTTATTGCATGTTGCCAAGCAACGAATACAATATACTGGAATCATGCCTTTTGCGGTGAGAAAACACATCGGAAAGGTGTCGTTTTTCGTCCGATCGGATAAAAACATATTTGTTAATGAGAAGACTTCATTAATATAAGTACCTATTCAAATTAATAAAGAATTAAATTATTATGAAAATATATGTAAAAATGACAAAGTGACAACAATAAAAATAAGTTAAAAGTAGTAAAAACATATTAAATACTAGTCCACACAGTTACACCTTATCTGAATTAATGATAATCAAACATCTCATTGCCTGCAAAATATTTACATTATTATTTAGATTGGAAACACCAAAGCAATATATCTAGGAGCAAGATATTTATTTATTTATTTATTTATCAAAATTACAATCAATAGCCTTAAAGGTTGGTGGCTGCACAATATTGCTTAACTAATATAAGTATATACACTACA
>JAEQML010072697.1:0-15366 GCA_016904865.1 Pissodes strobi
TACACGGCAAAATAAACAAAGCTTAAAATATCATAAAAGTCCCCTTGTAAACCGGTGGATTTTAATGGCGGCAACTCTCATTGTGACGTCGACAGGAGCGAGTCAGCTGATAGTGGCGTGCGCAATATCATACCTGTTATTCTTTGTATCATTGGGTGCGTTCACCAGGCGTCAGCAGCTGACATGCATCACTCAACTACTGAATGTTAGCAGTTGGAAATTGTCTGAACGCCCCGTTGAGTTTTGGCTTTTTGTTTGGAAGCTTTTGACAGCTGCTAGCGATATCAGGACATAACCTTCGTTTTGTGTTTTTTCCTTTCTTTTTTAATGCACACCATTAAAGTTTTGGTTTTAGAATTTACATTTAGTGTCAAGAGATATGTATTCACAAACCTTGTCTAAAATACAGAGTACAGATTATTATAATTTCTTATTTGTTAAAATTTTACAGATGTGCATCCATTTATACCACCTAAAATTACATACTTCTGTTATTCCATCATATTTTATCGTTTTCAATTACCGGTTGCCGTTGCCGGTCTGTCTGATTAAAAACCACTGAACTGTCAGATCCATGACGTGACCACGGCAAATATAACAACTATTTGCCGTGACGTGACTATTTACCATATATGTTATATACTATTTACCAACAATATTACAAATCAACATATTATGCAAATTAATAATAATCATAATCAACAAAAACATAAATATATCAGGTGAAATGTCAAACTTTGGCACGCATTTCCGCCTCTGCGCATGTCTAAGCGAACGTTGACCAAAGTCAGCGTAAAATATTCCCGCTGAGAGAAATTAGCAGCAGCTGAGTTTAAGCAGTTTGTCATCAGAGCTGCTGAACGCAAACGCTGCCTCAACTACTCAACTGTTGGCGTCTGGTGAACGCACCCATTGACCACGGTCGTGGGTGGCCTTGCTTAGACCGGTGTCGGTGAATATCAAGAACTTTGGTGAATATAATGTAACATAAAGCTGTCAGTGGACACTGTCAACAATAATTATTTTTTTAAGATTGCGTCTCCGATTGCGTTTTAATTCCGTATTGATAAGCAGTTATTGAGTAAGTTCGATTAAATAATAACCAATTTGTTCCTAAATTAGTGATTTTTAGAAATGCAGTCACAAAGTGAGTGATAAATACAAATTGTAGTTTAATAAATCTTGAGTTGACGCTTATTTTGTTGTCTGTTTGTATTGTATCTATGTTGCTATGACAACACTTTTACCTCCGCCGGCGGAAAAGTGAAAAGTAAACCTCCGGCGGAGGAAAAACGAAACTTCACGGCCGCCTACACAGTCGAGTAATGACGGATTTACTGACGTTTGAAGAAAAAATATTTTATTTCATACTGTCTTTATAATTATGTTTAAAATGAATAAAAAGTATTAAAATTTAAAAAATATTAGTTGTCAATCTAACAATCGCTCCAACTTAACAATGTTATAGCCATGGTTATTCATAGCGAATTATGATTTTCTTTTGCTTGTCACTGTCAAATAAATAAGTTAGAGCCCGTTCCCACTTGTCGGGTGTAGGATCCGACAAAATATCGGGTGCTCTAGTGGCACTACATTTTGTATGAAGCTGTTCACATCTATCCGACTCCGTTTTTTTGTCGGCTCCGACAAATAATATTGTCGGGTGTTTTGCCAGCGCCGCACGCCCGATCAAAAATCGTGTCGCATATGAGCTTGTATGGCGCTGTTCACATTTGTCGGATGTCGGGCCTGAAAACCCCCTACCAGCTGCCCTAATTATGTATTTTTATAGTTTATGCCAGCTGAAACTCGTACCCGTAGATCGTTGAATGTAGTTATGGACATTCTAAAATAATTATAAAACTTATTCACTTTTCAATTCAGTGATTAAGGTTTGAAAAGTTCCCAAAGAAGATCGTTCCTTCAGGATTGGGTGCACCCAAAATTTTCTATTATTGGCTTGTTTTCTTCTAAAATAATACAGCACAACAAAATCTTCGTCGACGTCCACCGCGCACAGTCGCTTCGTGGAGACGAAATTGGCTCCAGCTACGATCGGGTACGACATCCAACTAGTGCCGTGTGAATAGAGGCGGCGACATCCGATTATCAGTATCAGATACTGTAATAACACATTTCGATACGCAAAGTAGTGTCGAAAAGAACCTCTTTTCGACACTACTTTTGTTGACTGGTTGCTTTGAGATTAACAAAATTGTTCAATGTCAAGGCTCACACACAAAAAAAGGATCTCTCATTTTAAAAATATAATACTCAATTAGAATAAATCTTAGCTTTGTATATACGCAAAGATATATATATTTAAATTGAGTATTTTAAATAATAGAGTGAATACTGCATAATTCTTTTGCCGATTAATTTATTTTACAGAACAAGAATCAAAATATTAGATTTAATTATTTTATATTATTATAGTTAAGAATCACATGATCGTTGCTTCAAGATATCGAATCATTTGAAACGAAAATAAATTATTTCTCAAAAGAAGAAATGCTATTCATGGTTAAAGAAAACATATTCTACAATTAAAATTGTATTTACTTTGCTTGAACAGCTTCAAGATGAAAATAAAAAACTTTTTTCTTCAAACGTCAGTAAATCCATCATTACTCGACTGTGTAGGCGGCAGTGAAGTTTCGTTTTTCCTCCGCCGGAGCTTTACTTTTCACTTTTCCGCCGGCGGAGGTAAAAGTGTTGTCATATCAACATAGATACAATACAAACAAACATCAAAATAAGCGTCAACAACTCAAGAGTTATTAAACTAAAATTTGTATTTATCACTTAATTTGTGACTGCATTTCAAAAAATCACTAATTTAGGAACAAATTGGTTATTATTTAATCGAACTTACTCAATAACTGCTTATCAATACGGAATTAAAACGCAATCGAAGACGCAATTTTAAAAAATAATTATTGTTGACAGTGTCCACTGACAGCTTTATGTGACATTACTACAGCAACAAACTGAGCCTATTCACCGACACCGCACCGAGCTAAGCCGCCTTGCGAACCCACTTATCTTTAATAATAATTATTATTACTATTAAAAAGAGACGTTTTCGCATTAATTTGTCGACATTTGAAGAAAAAACAGCATATTTTATTTGGAGGAAAAGTTACTTTTCATGGCTTGCTCTCTATTACCAGCCTCACTCCGTTCGGCTGTTAAACACGAGCGCGCCATGAAAAGTATTACTTTTCCTCCATATAAAATAATATACTATTTTTTTCATCTATGTATATAAATCCTCTCTTTGAGTAACTTATTTCTCAAAATGAATTTTAGGGAATGTTTGATATAAAATAAGAACGTATTGAAATAATAAACGTTTTTACACAATACAAACAAATATTTTTCGACATTTAAGAATTCATTATTCTCTAAATCAAAATGATTTTATTAATTTAAAAATATAAGTTAATATGAATGAGAAATGCAATATATTAAATGCTTCTTTTTTCTGTTCGGTTTAAGAATATTAAAAATCTCAAAATAAAACAAAAAAATATCTCTAATGAAGTTTATTTCTAGACACTGGAAAAATAAGTAAGTATACAAACTAAAAATATTATCTTAGAACAACCAAGGTCTACAGGTTGTATTTTTTCCGTTAATTCTAGAACTAAAGTACATATTATAGTGTGGCAAGTATAACTGGAACAGCGGAAAGAATGCGGGCAAAAAATTGGCGATGTTGTCGAGTAGTTTTTTGAGAACTAATATTTATACCTATTATTTAGATAAACACATAATTTAATATATTCATTAACTCATTGAAAATAAAAAGTAATATCCAAACTGGAACTTTACTATTACTTCAACTTTAATTCATAATCTATTTTACACATTATCAATTTAAATAAATTAGCGACATTTATATCTATTTGCCCGATACATCCGGCAACAAGTGCGTCAAGTTCCCCTCGTCCTCGTGACAAAGTGCATCAAGGCGATTGGCTGCAAGTAATTTTTCCTCTCTTTGCTTCTCAGACGTCGCTGTTCCAAATAAGTTTGCCACACTTTATTAATATTTGTGTGCATGGCTTTCGTTTTTCATGCACTTTTATAGAAATCTAAAGATATGAGTTTCTCAGTATACTGTGACCAATATCTAGTAAACGGCCATAATACACTTTAGCAAAACTTACAGGGTGTTACTTTTTTTCGGGTCGTGATCCTGTGTCATAGCAAAAATTTTCGGGGGTAAAGCGATCACGATCCGGAACAAAGTAAATTTTGCTAAAAAAATGTATTTTGGCCATATTAGCTTAGTATCTGCCAAATCTGTATAAGGTGCATGAAAAAACTGTAAAAAATAAAAGGCCTTACGCACACATGTTTATATGAATTTTGAATCCTAAAATGAGTAAAAAAAATATATCCTGCATTTTTAACCATCAATTAAATAACACCCTGCATAGGTTAATTTAGACAAAATTGAAAAAACAATTGCAGGTCACTGACAATGTTTTAAATTACCACTTTTTCGGAATCTACGTCTAGAAATATGATAGTTTAAAAAAGGAAACTGAATGAATCAAAAAATTTAACTTAGAGAAAAACTTTTTGCACAATTTTTACATCGTTTGAGACTAACTCTCCGTTTGATCAATAGCACAAGACATCCTTTTTTTATTAATTTCCGGCTTAATTGGAACTTACAATGCTTCAAACGATAAATAAAAAAAAAAAGAGAAACTAAGACAAGAATGTGCAAAACGTTTTTGTTAGTTTAGCTGTTTAGATTCTACAGCCTGCCAATTTCTATAAAATATCAGGGATATACTCACATTTCAAACAATTTAAAAAATCAGTTATATGATCTACCAAGAAAAATTCTTGACACATAGTATGCTACAACCTGTATTTTAAAAATATTTTCAGTTTTCTTTAGAATGAGTTAAATAGGATGCACACAATGAATATTAGAGAATGTTAAGAAAAACCAGTAAGTATAAATACCTAAGGCCCATTTTCACAAGTGTGGATAGCAAAAAGACTAAAACGCCTAAAACAAAATGGCCTAAGTAACAATAACAAATAAAAGTTAGTATCCTACGACCAATAACTAATACTTAGCTAAAATAACTCCGAGGTAGGTATTTTTCTATTTCTTGGCAAGTTAAAAACTGCTTTGAACTCTTCGTTCGGGCAAGGATCTATACATACAGTTCGAGCAATATGAGATCAAAAAACACACTAGGGCTGTGTGAAGTTTGTATTCTCTATCATTAATTCTTCGACTTCTTTTAGCTACGTGAATACGACATCACAATTTTGTGGCTTTTGGCGGCCATTTTTGTTCTTCATGGCGTCGGATTTATATATTTGTTTTCTAGTTTTGTGTAATTCGTTTTTTGCCGAATACCAAAATGACGAAATTGTAAGTATTCGGACCATTAGATTTGTCTGACGTAAAAATCAATCAATCCGTCATGACCGACGCTCTTTATCGGTCGATGGTCCTGGACAGCACATGCACTTGCACTCACAGCACCCCTAGCAACCTTATCGATCAACTAACTAAACTAGGTTAATTAATATAGCCGGCCATCTAGAAAACATGTGGGGAGGGGTACAATCAGATTCCCGGATCCTTGAGTCAAGATAAATAAAAAGATATCATATTTAAATTTAGTAAACATATTTAATTTTTTATTTGATTTGTGCTACGATATATGTTTAGACAGAAACCTAGTAGTTTCAAAATATGCATGAGATATTCTCATTTTAAGAAACATACGTTCTAATTCCCCGATTATTTTTATTTGAAGAATATTGCCATCTTATACTAAATAATGTGGACCGAGGATTTATTTTAAACGGAGAAAATAATATTCTTAAATTAGTTTTTTATTTTTCTTGGTCAAAACTTAATAAAGTTCATTGAAATATTTAGGAATCTTGAATAAAATATGTAGCTTATTTTGAAGGTAAATCTATCTTCATCTTTGATTAAGATTGCTCGAAATTCTAAACAAAAATACCTTTTTAAATCAAGAAAATAATTTGAAAAATTCATATTTTGCTTTTAAGAAAATGCATTTATTCATACGAAATATATTTTTCAAAAGGAAGTATCTGTTGACTTAAATTTAGTGAAAAAAGTTGAGAAAATGTGTATACATAAATGGAGTATTCTTTTTTTTGTGTGCACTAGCAAAAATTTCGACACCGCTTTGAATGGAATTTCAACTAATACAGACGTCAAAAGTGACAAGATGGCCGCCCAACTTTTGATCGCGACTAGAATAAATTAACATTTTTCATTAACAAACTTGCAAAATAGAAGAAATAGTATAAAATACACGTTTTAAAAGACATTTAGCGCACTCGCACGTTAGGAAACTCCCCGCAAGCGGGTCGTGTTCTAATTTCGTGCTCGTGCGAAAAAACATGGTCTTTTAAAACTAGTATCTTAATATACTATTATAAGCTTGATGTAGTTTTGTGGCTGAACAACAATGATTTGTTCGAAATTAACAAATTGGGCAGGTCTTTCAATTAGATGCATCAATGCATACAAGCTGCTAACATGCAGTCTGACTTCGACGCGTTGAAATTGCGTTGAAGTGACTCTTATCTGGATCGGTATAGTGTTGGAGAGCTTGATGAACTGTCCATCTCAACAATTTTTAGCCCTCTGTAAAAATTTGCAATGAATAAGGGAAGAGAGAATACCTTCACGCTTCAGTTAGCTACTAATGGAATAGTTATGAAATTGGTAGCTATTGTTTAATACCATACAAACTGGCGAAGCCAAACCTAAACTATAACTCTGGTGTGTTTTAGCCAAAAACATTTAACCTAAAGAGACCCGACAACTCATTCATAAAAATCCGAAATCTTGCAAAAATATCAACAAAACGATTGTCCCGCCTCCTTATATTTTTATGTATGGTGTACAAACTTTTGTCAAACTTCGTCCCCACTACTAAATGTAGTATTGCCCGCCCCCGCCTGAACGAAAGCAAGGACCGTTCATAGACGTAGACTTTGAAAATGTGAGTCCATCAGAATAATAATTTCAATAAAGTAAATACGTTTAATTTGAAATGATTGTATTTATTCGAGTGCATTATTTAAAATATATTTATGTTTTATTTATAGTGTGTGGGTTAGATTGAGTTAGTTTGGGTTAGATATGGGTTCTGAAGGTTAGTTACTTATTTTGCTGTGTCACGAAATTTTTCCGTGTCCTTGCAAAACCATTGCGATGGAACCAAAGAAGTATTCACTTCAAAAATGATTTAATAGAGGTTGGTAAATGACTGCAAACATATCAGATTATCCATTAATATCACATACATAGGTAAGTATTATAAAATATTAATTAATCACATCACAAAATGGTGCCCACTGTACTACTGTGTTTCATTTACTTTTACTTACTTGTGGAAACTCAGGTTCGGATGATAATAGCTGGAGATTTTGCATACCTCACACCGCAAGACCATCGTTACTTTGATATAAAGTTTATAAAAAATATTTATAGGAAATCACTCACGAAATATAAAAAAGCTTCACGTCGCGTCGCGTCGCACAAATTCAGGCTTTAAAACGTCCATTTGAAACCAAACAAAACTGGGCGAAGAGTGCTATTTTGCAGGTTTTTTAATGAAGAACATTTATTTATTCAAGTCGCGATCAAAAGTTGGACGGCCATCTTGTCACTTTTGTCGTCTGTATTATTAGGAATCCCATTCAAAACGGTGTCAAAATTTTTGCTAGTGAGCTTTGACATTGCACAATTTTGTTAATATCATAGCAACCAGTCATCAAAAAGAGCTTCTTTTCGATACAACTTTCGTATCGAAAAGACTTCTTTATGACACCAAAATAGAGATAGTACATTGTGCAACAAGTGCTGAAAATAAGACTTTTCACACGAATGAGACAGTTTGGTGACACGAGCCTTAAGCGAGTGTCATAAAGTCTCATGAGTGTAAAAAGTCTTTTCAGCACGTATAGCACACTATACTTTTTCTACGACTGCTGAGGGTATGTACCCTACTAGGAGTGTGGTAGAAAATTACATGTCATATGGGAAACATTTTTATTATTGATTTATCAGAAAATTTTATTCCTAATGAAAGAAGCTACGTGAGTAAGAGATTCTCGCTAAACTATAACTAGGGGCACAGTCTTAAAATGGGGCCACCGGAGTGGGGTCCCTATTTTCCAAATATTTTGAAAAAGAGGCTCCGAGGGCGAAGCCCTAAAATGGGGCCCCAGGGGGGGGGCGAAACCCTAGAATGGGGCCTATGGTTCGGGAGTCCCATTTTTTACAGATTTAGCAATGGAGCCCCCAGGGGCGAAGCCCTAAAATGGGGCCCCAAGTCTTAAAAGAGGGCCTCTGGTATAAGAGTTCCATTTTCTACAGTTTTGCAAAATGGGGCTCCCGAGGGGTGAAGCCCTATAATTGGACCCCCTTTTTTAGAGATCTGGTAATGGGACCTTTGAGGGCGAAGCTCTAAAACGGAGACGAAGCCCTTTAATCTAAATACCCGAATAAGCGTGTGAAAAGTATACTTTGCACACGCCGCGCCGTGTGCAAAGTATACTTTTCACAGGATGTTTGAAATGTCCAGTTTTCAAGAGCAGTTGTTAGTGCATTTTTGTCTATTTTCAGGGCAGTCGTAGAAAAAAGTATATTCAACTTACATTTGCAATGAATGGTCATTGCATAATATACTATTCAGCAGCTAATAATGAAATAAAATTTCCGAGAACTTATTTCCTGAATAATTTCAAATTTGAACACGAAATTTATGAGATACCAAAAATACGCAATTTTATCCCGATTTAAACGTTTTTGTGACACATACATAGGGTTTTTCTGCTCTCAATGGTTAAACGAAAAATTAAATCATACCACTGCTAGCCTAAAAATAAATTGCTTATCATTATTTTTGAGACAAATAAAAAGGAACTGAAGCATACAAATTTTATTTAAAAACATACAAATATGACAAATATCTGGTTAATGACATATTCAAAAAGTAGCTTAATAACTATTTTCTTCTATTAAATACCTATTAAAAATATATTTCCATTTCATTATATAGTGTGGCAAGTATAACTGGAACAGCGGAAAGAATGCGGGCAAAAAATTGGCGATGTTGTCGAGTAGTTTTTTGAGAACTAATATTTATACCTATTATTTAGATAAACACATAATTTAATATATTCATTAACTCATTGAAAATAAAAAGTAATATCCAAACTGGAACTTTACTATTACTTCAACTTTAATTCATAATCTATTTTACACATTATCAATTTAAATAAATTAGCGACATTTATATCTATTTGCCCGATACATCCGGCAACAAGTGCGTCAAGTTCCCCTCGTCCTCGTGACAAAGTGCATCAAGGCGATTGGCTGCAAGTAATTTTTCCTCTCTTTGCTTCTCAGACGTCGCTGTTCCAAATAAGTTTGCCACACTTTAAATGCTACTACCACTGAAAAAAATCTCCTAAATAAACTGGTATATCTAGAAAAAAAGATTAAATCTAGAGTATTGGCAATTGTAATTGGTTTATTTAGATTTGCTAAACCAGTAAATTGTTAGGGTATTTCTATAAAGCTATTGTATTAATAAGTACCCGTATTAGGTAGGTATATAATATAATTAAAGTAGATAAACATATTTACAGCAGTGCCTTCACTGGTTTTGAAACGTTACCAAGTTAGTATACTTATCGAATGGGGAAGAGCCGTCGGTCGTCGACCTCCAATGCTCTCAATCTATTGGTGCAGTTACTTTACTACGTGCATACTATAAATATTTTGGGGGTAAAACAAGGCGGAACCAAGGGAAGCGGCATTGCTAGATTGACATGTAAGAACTTCAGAACCGGTTTTTGATGAATCAAAAATGGGGAAAATAAGTATTTAGTGTTATAATTTAATATGAAAAAAGTATGTACAGTAACTCGTAAACTTAAAATTTGGCAACGCTACATCTATCGACCGTAGAATGTGCCTCAATGTTGGGGGAAAACAAAGAACCATTTGTCCCGTCTCTTCAGGTTAAATGTCTTTGGTTTTAGCATTGTCTAAGGAGGAAAACGATGGTTTTAGATAACGGTAGTCATAGATATGTTCTATATTGAGGTAGGAGATTCAAATACCTTTTTCTCTAGTTCGTTTTTTAAATTTGCATCAAACATCAGATCTTTTCGCTGGTCCAAGGATGTAAATTGCAGAAGTGCCAACGAAGTGACCCTAATGAACTTAAACAATCTGAAAGATCTTAACGTTTCGAAGAACAAATCTCATGTTACTTGAGATGGAGAATATCTCGAACAATTTTCAGCATTGTATAAAATTGAAAATGAATACAGTGAGATAATTTCTTGTTGTATTCGTTGAGCCATAAATATTAAAATTATTTTTAGTCGATGCTTATGAATTACTTGAGACAATGCAGTGTTAGGCCTCTAAAAGTCAATGAACACCTTAGTTAAAATATGAGAACTATAGTTCCCCCCTCTATCATGTGCTGTAGTATACTTGACAAATTCATTGCATTTAGCGACCCGTATTAATTTTTGGGGAAATGAAATTTTCAAAAAATAAATTTCCTGGTTAAAATCGCAGAAGTAGTGCCCACTTGCTGTAGGTTAATAAAATAAATACAAATATGCACTTACAGGCTTCTGATTTTATCAGTCAAATACATGTATAAACAGCGTTTTATGTCTCTGGAAGTTGCAAGTCAATAAAGATTCTATTCTATAACATCGAATTTAACTAGAAAAACATGAGACTTCTTCGATCCTGGTCTCAGGGTGTAAATTGCAGAAGTGCCAATTAAGTAACCTTAATGAACTTAAACAACCTGAATGGTCTGAACGTTTCGAGGAACAAATCTGATGTACTTGAGATGGAGCAATACCTCAGGTATTGGATGGAGAATGTCTTATGCCCAAACAGTGTTCAACATTGTATACAATTTACATTTATTGGGGTTGGCACCAGTACTGTGTGGACCTTTATGCTGACCACGACTATACTAGAGATCGTGAAGATTCTCTCGTTCAACTTGAGGCAGATATTCTGCTATCTGAAGGAGAAGCTACCATAAACAAGCTAAATCCCCACAGAGCTCCTGGAATGGATGCTATGACCACCGAACATTAACAATAGACTAGAAGGTTCACTCTAAGCCCCGCCCCCGTATTTCCCTCCTTGCCCCGTCGCGGAACCTGATGAAATGCTGGTTAACCGCTCAGACCTCGTGCGACGTTTCACTCCGCCTGGTCTAAAGTCCGGCGTCTCGCTTTGTAAGCGCTACATCAAAAGTGCCGACTGAGAGTGGACCTTCTAGTCTCTTGTTAATGTTCGGTGCTATGACCGCTGAAACACTAAGCTCTATATGGGACCAGAATGGTAGAAGATGCTTCATGAACTGTGTCGGAGGATGATGATGACTGGTTTGCGGCCGCACGAATGGAGAACATCCATCTTTATTCAACTTTATGAGAAAAGCACTACCCTCAACTGTGATAATTTTCTATATTCTTCGGGTACGTTTGGAGTACAGTGGCGGACATATCACCGGGCAGTTCGGTGCGCCGCCCTGGGGCCCAAGGTTCAGAAGGGCCCCACGATGCCGCGGATTATAAAGTATTTTTGTATCGAAGTAAGTAAAATCGTAAAACATCAAATATGCAAACCAAAAATAATGAAATAATAATTAAGCTACATTCAATAAAGTCACAGTATAGATACCTATACGTATCTACTAATGAAATATATCGACCATACCGCCCAAGCCTAATATGCGTTGAGAGCCTGAGAGCGTTAAATTTGGCAACTCCCAGACCCAGTCACTGAACATTAAATACTGTGATTCCCTGTAGCTGCTTCAGGCAGAAGATATAAAAAAGGTAACATAAGTACCTACTTGTTAAGAATATTTATATTTTTACATATTGTTTTATCTTTTGTCTCAGCCTAAAGACTCTAACGAATTGTATTTCTAAGAAAATCAATTGAATGTATCTATATTTCTCAATTACTTTACCTTGATAAATACGATATTATAATAATTATATAGTGGATGGTATACAATGGCGTAGTTTAGCGGGGCCCTCCCCCCGCGGCAAATATTGTGGGGGCCCTCTTTTCATACATTGACTAAGAGCCTAATAATAATAGACGATTTTTGTTATGATAGGAACGCTTAAGTAGATACACTAGTTTTTTGTTTGAAATATAGTCGGCTATCTTTGAAGCCCCCCGTCGTTCAAGGGCTCTCTCGTCATGCGTGCTCCACGAACTTGTCAACTATACGCGACTGGCCTCTGGACAGCAAAACCACTCCGCCTAAAATCCCGTGTCGAGATAGGGGCTGCTGCGCATCTAGTCGCCATATTCTCAGCCGCTCGAGCTAAAATTTTCATGTTGACGCATGTTGGCGTAAAGTGCTAGAGTACAGATTCGGAGTCTGTAGATTTGTGTTTATTGCGTGGAAATTAAACATAATGAGTGGTATTCGTAGTGGAATAAGTCGCTGTGCGGCTATAAAGTGTACAAACAATTCTAAAAACTGTAATTTTAGTTTCTTTAGGTTTCCACTAGATGTGAGAAGGTATGTAGTTACAGATTTTTATCAAAATAATAATATAAAGTATTTATAATGAAAATTAAAAATATCAATAGTGGCTTAGATAACAAAACCAATAGGTAGATTATTTGGCTAGTGTCAAGGTTCTGTTTGTCATACCTATTGTGAAATTTTGTAGCAAAAAAAGAATGAAATATTATGATTATTATGAACTAATTCTACGTAAGACTTTTATTTCATTTAAGTAACTATATATTAAATGATTAATTTTTATATCTAAGGGAAATTAATTTTCTTTTTACAGAGCACAATTTTGGGTTCAAGCATGTGGTAGGGAAGATCTGTTAGAGCGGTTAGACAAATTGCACACCACGTCTTATCGGTTATGCCAAGTTCATTTTGAGGACAAACTGTTCTTAAACAATTTACGAAATCGGCTACACAAAGAGGCAGTTCCCCGAATATTTCCATCAATGGAAGGGTCTTCCAAATCAACACGAATTGTTAGTCAATCTATAACGACAGCTATAAGCTTGGATATACATTCGACAGGTAAAGTTGAATAATTTTTTGCCTAAATTCTTTGGTACTTATTTTAGCTCTCCATAAATAAATTAGTATATTATATACTTAGTTTGAGACATCAGCTATTCAGAGCACTTTAGGATATAATGTGCGAGGTTTATAATGGCGTTCTCAACCGAAGTATAGTTGTCAAACTAACAAAACGAAACTTAAAAGCCATTTTCCATTTCATTATTTATTTAGGTGTTTTTTTCATTACAATGATTTACCTAGACAGGGAAATGTTACTTCTCATTAAAGAAATTAATGTTGATTTTTTATGTTAGTATCCTATAAATCTAAAATTTTTACAATTTGTAAAAGTAAAATAGATATTTATTTAATTGGGGAAAGTGATACTTTTCACACATAATAGGTACAGGGTTATCCAACGAGGACTAGACAAAGCGATTTTTTTACTTTCCATGTACTTTTATAAAAAAAAACTCAAATAGCCATCTTATGTAATTTTCTCCCGTGAATTCGGGTATGTTCAGCAAAAAACAATTGAACATCAAATAAAAGTGCTAGGGGGTCACTTTGATATTTTTTTAAATGGAACACCCTGTATATTACCACATTCTTGGACTCTCTAGAAAAATCTAAACACATTTTGTGTATAATATCCTATACCTATCTTTAGCTGTTTACCAAATATTGACAGTTGAAAGTCGGGTATTTTGACACTTTAACAGGCTCTAAAATCTAAACCGCACGAGATCAAAGAAACCGGTTTGCACATTCCTATCTTAAGTTTTCATAAACTATTGAATGACAGTATCTTCGAATTTAACCTGCGGATAAAATTAACCGGAACTTTTAAACCTCCGGTTAAATTCAAAGTTACTATCATTCGATAGCTTATGAAAACCCAAGGTAGGAATGTGCAAACCGTTTTCTTTGATCTCGTGCGGTTTAGATTTTAGAGCCTGTCAAAGTGTCAAAATGACCGACTTTCAACTGTCAATATTTGGTAAACAGCTAAAGATAGGTATAGGATATTATACACAAAATGTGTTTAGATTATTCTAGAGAGTCCAAAAATGTAGTAATATACAGGGTGTTCCATTTAAAAATATATCAAAGTGACCCCTAGCACTTTTATTTGATGTTCAATTGTTTTTTGCTGAACATATCCGAAATTGCGGTAGAAAATTACATAAGATGGCTATTTCAGTTTTTAAAAGTACAGGGAAAGTAAAAAATCGTTTTGTCTAGTCACTAGACAAGGCGACTTTTTGACTTTCCCTGTACTTTTATTAAGAAACTGAAATAGCCATCTGATGTAATACCCTGTACAGGGTTATCCAACGAGGACTAGACAAGGCGACTAACTTTCCCTGTACTTTTATAAAAAATATAACCGTTTAGTTCTATCTTTAGCCGTTTAGATTTTACAAGCTTTCAAGCTTGGTAAATGGTCGATTTTCAACTGTCAATATTTCAAAAACCATTAGAGATAGGTATAGGACATTATTCATGAAACATGTCTAGACTTTTTCGCACAATCCAAGTATGCAATAATATACATGGCATCGCATTTAAAAATATATTAGGGTGACCCCTAGCACTTTTATTTGATGTTCAGTTGTTTTTTGCTGATGAACATATCCGAATTCGCGGGAAAAAAATTACATAAGATGGCTATTTCATTTTTTTTATAAAAGTACAGGGAAAGTAAAAAAATCGCCTTGTCTAGTCCTCGTTGGATAACCCTGTACAACATTTTTACGTGTGTAAAAATAATAACTGTTAAAAAGTATAAAAATATAAGAAAATATTAAACTGTCCAAAAAGCTAAGTCTAATTTTGTACTCTTATTCTTTCCAGACGAAACGGTGTTACACAAAACATATAACATAGGAAATGGGCAAGTAAATGAAACATCACCACTCTCACCGGTTCCGTGTACTCAGGATCCCAAAGATGAACAGCCTGACGTGCTTCTTTCTCCGAGTCGGCACACTCAAACTACGCAAGAGTTAAGTATGCATTCTCCAAGAAAAGAACATTTCAGGCGAAAATTGAAACTTATGCAAAGCGCAATTTTCCGCTTAAATGAAAAGAAGAAAAAGCTTTTGAATCATATTTCAAGTAACAAATTATTAAGTGATGCTAATTTAAGTGATTACAAAGATTTGACTAACAGATTTTGTCCTTCTGAATCGCTTGCAAATTTTATAAATGTGCAAGTTAG
>JAEQML010072698.1:0-15366 GCA_016904865.1 Pissodes strobi
TCTCTTCTGACTCCGAGAATCCTTCCAAAATGCCCAATTCAGAGGAATTCCCACCTCTGAAAAAATCCAAGAGGGACACGATCCCTCCCAATAATTTCCCAGCCACAGTCAAACCCATATTAGCTGCTTCGATGAAGAAGCACGCAGAGGCCAGTACTTCGGCCCAAACTCAACCACAAAACAAAGCCCACCAACCCACCCCAAGTGCCCAATCAGCCCCCAAAAAATCAGATGTGGTGCCTATCATCATCAGATGTCCAGAGCACTGGAAAATAATATTCCAAGACTTGACAATTCTGAAACTTGGTTTTGGAAATGTAAAAAAATCCAAACTTGGCATTCAGTTAACCCCAAATACTCCTGGAGACCATAGAGGCATCACTAGATACTTACAGGGTAAAAAGTACCCCTATCATTCCTACTTCCTTCCGGAAGATAGGCTCCTCAACGTGATCATCAAAGGCCTTGATAATAAAATGAATATTGAGGATATCAAAAACGACCTAGAGGACAGGGGCTATTCCCCCAAGGAAATTTACTGGCTGAAGGTCGGTAGGAGACGTCAGTTTCTTACCAACTCAGTCAAAGTACTTCTTCCTCAGTCCGGCATCAAAATTTTGGAAGAAGAGAGAATCAACTACATGCCAGTAAGTGTAGAGCTTCAGAGAGGAAGCACGAACAAAATACACACTCAATGTCACAAGTGCCAGCAGTTTGGACACACCATTTCAAACTGCTACGCCAAACCTGTGTGCCATAGGTGCGCAGGTCTGCACTTTTACAAAGAGTGCATCAAAACAACTGATACCCCAGCAAAGTGTTGCAACTGCGGGGGGGAACACCCCGCAAACTACTCAATGTGCTCCAAAAACCCTAACTACAAGAAACCTCTGCCACAAACACGGCCTGTGAACACAAACATATCATTCGCACAAGTCACAAAACCACAACAACAACAACAACAACAACAACCACAAGCTCCAAAACCTACACAAACAACACCGACAAACAAAAACACAAACACAAACTCCCAAGCGAGTGCAATGCCGCAAGCAAACGGATTAATTGCTCTTCTAACTATGTCTGAACAAGACATAGTAGCAAAACTGAATAAAATTTCAGATATAATTAATAAAAATCCAACATTGAGATTATTTGCTAATTTCAATGGCTAATAAACCTAAGCACCTATTTTTAGTCAGTTGGAACGCGAACTCTGTTTACCCCAAAAACACGAGTTTGCTGACTACCTGACTGAAAATAACATAGACATTGCACTCGTACAGGAAACATTCTTACTCCCACAAACAAGATTACATACACATCAAAAATTACACAATCTATAGAAATGACAGGGCGCAGCGTATGGGGGGCGGCACTGCCATTTTTGTAAAAAACAACATTACACATGACGCAATACAACCACCACAGTCAGACATACTGGAGGTGACAAGCATCAAAGACAGTCTAACTGACGGAGACATTGTCATTCATTCAGTATACAAACCACCACAACATAACTTACCACTAGACGAAACATCAAAACTCTTCAACTACACACTGCCAGTTCTTGCAGCAGGAGACTTTAACTGCAAACATAGATCTTGGGGATGCAGGGCCACTAATACAGGTGGCACTGCATTACTAAGAGCTTCGCAAGAACTGCACTTCACAGTACATGCACCACTCGAACCCACACACTTCCATCACGAACGCTCAGATATACTAGACATAGTACTTACTCAAAACATCGCAGACAACGTTGTGATTGACAATTTGGAGGATTTATCCTCATCAGATCATTCTTCGATTGCCATCACAATAAACAACATACACGAACACAAACAAGCAAATATACAACAATTCATACACTGGAACATATTCAAAGAACACTTAACACAAAACATGCACAACTTACCATACATCGCCTCCAAAGCGGAACTAGACAACGAAGTTGCTAGATTCACTGAGGAGATACAAGCAGCCATAAACGCAGCCACAAAAACAGTACACACAAATCAAAACAACCCATACTCGCTTCCACAAAACATAAAAGACAACATAAGGCTCCGAAACAGGCTAAAACGACGAGCCAAACTAACAAACAATCGAGACTTAAACACACAAGCAAACAGACTCACGAATACAATCAAAACAGACATAAAAACTCACAAAAACAACTCATGGACAGAATACATCACTACAGTCACCCCACAAAACAACTCTCTATGGAAAATCGCCAAATCGATGCAAGGTCGCAACAAAGTGACATATCCTAACATCCATGGACTGAGAGGAATGGTGTATTCCAGCGAAGAGAAGGCCGAGGCCTTCGCAGACTCGCTGGAATCGCAATTCACCTTAGGCGATGGGGCCCAGGATATAGATCACGAGGCAACCATAGAGAGAAACTACAGAGAAATACTAACTTACGAAAACGAACACCAAGACGACGAAACACGACCAACTAACACCGCAGAAATTGCGCAAATTATTGCGCAATTAAACCCGAAAAAAGCACCCGGCTACGACAACATACCAAACAGAGCACTAAAAAACTTACCAGAAACAGCCTTACTCAAATTCACTTACATCATAAACACAAAACTATCACTAAAATACTTTCCCAAATCTTGGAAAAAAGCAAAAATAATACTAATCCCTAAACCTCAAAAAAATTTGATCTTTCCTCAAAACTGGCGACCTATCAGCTTGCGGAGAAGGTTATGTTGGAGAGATTAAACTCACACATATCACAAAACAATCTGATCCGAGACGAACAGTTTGGGTTCAGAAAACAACACAACACCGAGCTCCAACTTGCCAGGCTTGTTGAGGAGGCGACCAGAGGACTACAAAGACGGGCATCGACCGGAGTTGTAGTCCTTGACGTCGAAAAAGCCTTTGACAAAGTGTGGCATGAAGGACTCATACACAAACTAGACAGACTACACAATCTTCCACCACCCCTAACTCAACTCATAGCCTCATTCCTCAAACACAGATCCTTCACTACACAAATAAACACAGCACTATCCACCACAAGGCGCATAGAGGCAGGAGTCCTCCAAGGCTCTCCTCTGTCGCCTACTCTATACACATTATACACCTAGACACCCAAACACTAAACTCTCCATATACGCAGACGACACATGCATATTCTCAATAAACAACAATCACACAAGACGCAAAAATCACATATAGCAACACTTAGACTCCATACACGAATGGGCAGAAACTTGGAATATTAAAATTAATGAAGAAAAAACACAGGCCTTGCTCATAACAACTAAACGTAATAAACCTATTCCAAATTTAAATCTCGAAAACTTGCAGCCAAACAAGCTTTCTATCCATTAATTAACAGAAATAGTAAAATGTCACTAAAGAACAAACTAATGCTCTATAATCAGATAATAAAGCCCAAAATTCTATATGGAGCTATAGTATACACACATGCATGCAAAACAAACAAGAAAAAACTTCAAACATTCCAAAACAAAACACTCAGACAAATTGTGAACGCACCTTGGTACGTTCGCAATGCAGACATTCACAACGACCTCAAAGTAGACACAATGAACCCATATTTGGCAGGCAAACACACAATATTCTTGGAACAAGTTTGCAACCACACAAACCCAGTCATAAGAACACTATTCAGTAGAGTCGCACATCCAAACAGAACAGTACATAAAAGCTTACTACTCCCACCAGAGCACTAAATCCCATACACAAAGAAAAAATGAAAAAACCCAAAAAAAAAATATCAATATCATTCTATCTTCAAAATTTAAAATTTCCAAAACTTCAAAACTTTTCAAAAAATCAAAATTTTCAAAATTTCTAAAAGGTTCGTCCGTTTTCGAAAAATCAAAATCTCAAACTCTAAAAAATTTTCAAAATTTTAAATCAAAATTATTTCAAAAATAAAACTACGTAGGCTTTCACGGCCGGTATCATTAAAACTAAAGTTTTCCGGGCTGTTAGACTTGATCATCAAGCCGGTTTTCAAGCCCACTACAAAAGTCCAAGAAATTCTCCGCTCGGCCAAAGATCCAAGAGACCCTCTTTCTTCCGCCGGTGTATACAGAATTCCTTGCTCGTGTGGAGCTGTATACATCGGAACGACAAAACGAAGTACAAACACGCGTCTGACTGAACACAAAAGGTCGTGCCGCCTAGGACAGACAGATAAATCAGCGGTTGCAGAACATGCCCTTCGAGAAGACAATCATCGGATTCTGTTTGATGAAACTGAGATTTTATCCTCAGCCAGGCATTTCTCGACCAGACTACATAGAGAAGCCATAGAAATCCACAAACACAAGGACAATTTCAATCGAAAAGAAGAAGGGCTACAAACGAACAGAATATGGCACAATATATTGGACAAAACAACAACGAAGCCAAGACAGAACAGAACCGGCCTTGAACTTGAACTTGTATATTTATTTCTTAATAACAATTTATAATACACATTGCCTAGCGGTAGTTTGCCTAGATCTACTAGCTGTGGTTTCGCCTGTTGTAGTTTCCTCTACAACGTGGCCCACAGATGGGGCACCCTTAGGGGGTTGCTCTTCAACCTAACTTACAACTAGGGATTGTGGAATTGACGGCAGCTTGAACTTTCCCTGGGAATACCCTTCAAAATCGCTAAGGGAATTTATTGGCCGAAGCTTTATAAATATAATAGTACTATTTGCAATACCTTGCTTCAATGCTCTCAAGGAGCGGGAGTGCAGAATGTTAAAATGACGCTACAATATGTACAACAAAGACTAAGAATAACGTACTATATACAATATATACAATGTTTAAAAGACTTAATAAGCCTATTCCGGTAGACTGCAACAGCATTAAGCGCAATGGTCGAGTCCCGCGGGTCAAGCTGGGGAGACACGGATGCTTCGGTGGCTAGTAGTCATGTATGCTAAAGTGGCTGCTGCTACGTATTTATATGACGAGCAGGTTCCTTAACAAGCCACGCCCCCGTGTCCGAACACGGTGAGCCGGCCCACCAGGCAGCAGAGCAGCACTAGTCGATGAAGGCTAGTGCTTCTGCTGTCCTGATACTTTTGATTTTTCCATTTTTTTTTATTTAGTTTGATTTGCATGCTAAATTATGGTAGTTTGATAGGGAAATGAAGGCATTTTATTACTGATTCCCGATTTACTTTTATTAAACTACGGTGGTCTCAGTTGCTTAAAGTATGTCGTAATGTCTCGATAGATTGTGCCGTGTGCGATGCGGTGTTCGGGGTTGTAACGCATGTCTGCGATGTTTGCAGTTAGGGGTGAACCTTTGATCTGCTGCTCGTAGAACCTGCATGCGTGGTTGTCGATGTACTCCTCGATATTTTCGACTCTAGCCCACGCATGCAGGTCCTCGATTTGTATGCGATCTCTCAGCGTGAGCGAGAACGCTGCCCTTAGATAGTTATTTTGCAGCACTTGTATCTTGCGTTTGTGTGTTCTCGCCACCGAACACCACACCGGTGCACCGTACATTAGTGCGGGCCTTATGACAGATTTATAGAGAATCAGCTTGTTGGCAGGACTCAGGAAAGACCTGCCTGCTACCAACAAGCTGAGGCTCTTTTTTATCATTGCGTTTTTGTTTGAAATTGATGCAATATGTTTGCTAAAGTTTAGCTTTGTGTCGAGAGTCAGTCCAAGATATTTTACTTGCGATTTTGGCAATATAGGCGTGTTGTCTAGTACTAGTGGAGTTATTTCTGTGTCTTTCCTCTTACGAGTAATGATTATAAGTTCAGTTTTATTTGTATTAAGCGAAATTTTCCACTGCTTATAATATGGCAATAATAGGCCTATGTGTTCGCCTAAGTTCGACTTTGCCACCTCCGCTTTGGGATCTAGGGAATAGATTGCCGTATCATCAGCAAATAGGGCTTTGCTGGTTCTAGGATGTGACGGGATATCTGCTATATAAAGATTGAATAGCAGCGGCGACAATACCGTGCCTTGCGGCACACCTGCCCGCAGAAGCGCGCTTCTCTACTCTAGTACTGAAAGTGCGTCCGGCAAGGTATGATGCAATCAGGGTTACAACGTGAAGTGGAAAGTTGTACTTCGCTAGAAGTTTGTAGAGTAGCCCTGCATGCCACACCCTGTCGAACGCCTTCTCAATATCCAGTAGTAGTAGTAGAGCAGTAGTCTGTCGACTATTAAAGCCTTGGTAGATATCAGAGGCGATCTTCGCGGCCAGCATGACGGTGCCATGTTTAGCCGCTCGACCTCCCTGCTGATCCTCGACAAGATTAGCCTTTCAGCTACCTTCCCGAGGGTATTCAGCAGCGAGATCGGTCGATAAGATGAGGGCAATGCTAGGTCTTTGCCCGGCTTTGGGAAATGTATTACGCTCACTGCTTTCCAGGGGGCTGGGAAATGTTGCAGCTTGATTACCGCATTAACTATATGCATAAAGTGGATCAATGATTTTCTAGGTAGATTTTTTAAGATTATGTTCGGAATTTCATCCGGGCCGGGTGCCTTGTTTCTTGGAAGATGACAAAGTGCTTTGCGGATTTCCGCCGGCGTGACTCTCATCTTTTCAAACACTGTCGGAGGGATAGGATACTTGCGTGACTCGAACGCTCGTACAGTGTTACTGCAGAGTATTTGGCCAGGTAGGGTGTCTGGCGCCTCACTGTAGACGCCCTCCAGATAATCAGCGAAGGCCTCCGCTTTTCCCAGATCATCCACCGCGTCAATGCCACGGTGCCTAATCACAGGAATCCGCGTACTACCTCCGCGTACTCGTCTGGCAAGCCTCCATAGCGAGCCGTCGTCCCTACTAACCTTGTTTATATATTCTAGCCAAGTTTGGCTGCGATGATCGCGGATCTTAGTCCTGATCTCCTCCGTCAGTGCATTGATTTGAGCGGATCCCACTTGTGTCCGGTTTCTTTGCCATCTTCTACGAAAGCGGTTTCTGTATGATATCAGTTCTAGGATTGGTTCAGGGAGGGATTCTGTCCTAGGATGGATAGTAATCCTAGGACACATGGCATCACGGATGCGCTGGATATTAGTCGTTAGTGCTTGGACTTCATTCTCAAGCTCCTGAATTGTTTCTATCTGCCCCGGTACGACGGTTACCTCGTTTAACCTCGCTCGGAACACCCTCCAATCAACATTACTGTACGAAATGACGGTGTCACTCGCCATAGGGACCCTATGGTATAGGCCAATCTTGATTGGGAGATGATCCGAGTTTAAGGTATTCAGCTCTTGTAACTGGGTTGTTCTTATCGCTCCCCGGGTGATAGCTACATCCAGGAACGAGTCGTTACGGAGATATGTAGGATTTGGCGTTCGGTGCAAGGACATTTCCAAACAGTTTTTGATCACCCCCTTAAGTAATCTACCCCTGCTGTTAGTTACGCCGCCCCAGTCGGCGTGCGTGGCATTCAAGTCCCCTATCAGCAGGGATACTCTATTTTGCGGTACTAGTGCAAGGATATCGTTTGCCGTGAGGCGGAGAGCCGGAGGTATGTAGCAGCCACATACACGCAGTCCGCTTTCCAGTTCAATACTGACGTTCTCAATTGCGGTGCGCACGTTATATACGCGCCGATATCGGATGGTTTTGTGTATGAGACATGCCACGCCTCCTCCGGCTCGATCGGGCCTATCAAATCGCTCGATATTATAGCCCCGAATCTTAAAAGTAAAATTCGGAGCTAAACTCGTTTCATTGAGAAAAACAATTTGAAAGTTGGTAGTATGCATAAAGTTACGAAACTCGCCCATTTTAGACCCAATGCTGTTACAATTCCAACTTGCGACTATTAACATTATATGTCGAAGTTGGCGTATTCATGTGAGAAAAATCGTAGGGAGGCCTGAATTATTTCAGCCTTGTTCCCACGGCATGCTTCTAGCATGCTAGAATAATGTTCTAGAGCCATGAAAAGCTGCTCTAGATTTACTAGGTTGTTAATTTTATTAACGACATTGTTTAGATTTGACATAATGTTCGAGATATTAGGGTTATTGTTATTTATGTTCAAGCTGCGGGCAGTACCACTAACCTGTACATTTTTATTTATGTGTTGACGAGTCTCGGCGTTCGGTTGTATCTTCCTGGTTCGTAGAGGCGGGAATTGTTCCTGGAAGTCTTCTTCTCGTTGGCAATTGCTTATGCCTTGGCCCCGTGGGCCGTCAGCTACTGTCCTTCCGGGCGGCTGTCTCCAGGCGGGGTTTGCCGGGGGTGGCGCAGCCTTAAACTTCTGCTGCTGGTTTGGCTTATTTTTAGCTGTAGCAGTTTCTATTATTCCAAGTTTATAGATATAAACTGGGCATATCTCGTCGATCGATCGATGGGGGCCGCCGCAGTTTACACACTTGATAAAATCGCATGTGCATTGCGTGATGTCGTGGCCACCGGCGCATTTGCTACATGCTATTCTCCGATTGCAGTAGGACTTGGCTTGCCCAAACTGCTGGCAGTTTTTGCATTGAAGGATTGGTTTTCCTGAGCACCTTGCCTCCCATGCAACCCTTACGCACATTAGCGTTCGCACTTCGTTATTTAATCTGCGAACCGTGTAGTCTGTTCCCATTATAATCAGATACATGGGCGTTCTGGTCTTTCTCATAGTGTAGATATTTTTTGGTATGATGTTGTATTCATCCCTTAGTGCCTCAGTGATCTCCTGGGGTTGTATATCGCCGTCAAGGCCACGCAGGACGAAGGCCCTGGTTTTCTCCTGCACTTCGGCATAGGAATGGTACTCCGTTTTTTCTAAATCTAGAGTACGTTTTAGTGTATGGAGGTCGTTTGCCGAATTGCAATATACAATAACCGAATTCTTTGTGTATTTCAGTTGATATTTTGTGATATGCATATCTTTCAGGTCTTCTCTCAATTGTTTGTGGTCCGCAGGGCGTCCCTTAATGACCACGGGTGGCAAGGGTTGCGATTTTGCTTTAGGGTTTGTTTTACTTCTGCTTGTAGTTGCTTTGCGTTTTACTCCAGTAGATGCTGTAGTAGACGCAACGCTTAAGGTATCGTCGTCGTCTTCGGTGTTTGCGTCCTCTAAGGGTTGAAATTGGTTTGAGGTCGCTATTGGGGGTTGCTCCATCTCCAGGTTAACTATTTTAAAGTTTTTTCAAAACGCAAGCTGCTTGAAGGGTGTCTTAAAGACATCCTTCTCTTTAGGAAGTAACAGGGTCGCAGGAGGTGGCGGTGCCATTATTTGAGAGTTTTCAGGGTGCTTTTCGGTCGACAGAATCTGTTCATTCGCCAAGGTACTATCGAGAGTTTTTTGCTTCGGTTGTCGATCGTTAGAGGTCACCTTGGGTTTTTTTGAATGCTCGGGCCCTTGGCAACTAGTCGGACTAGCCTTTTTTTTGCCAGTGTCGATTTTGGAGCTTACGTTAGACTTTTTAATCCCCATGGGGTGGGTATCTCTAAAGTGCTGTCTGATTTTCGATGTTAACTTGAGGGCATCGCTATGAGATAGCTCGCTAATGTTACGAATTTTTTCGAAATCAAGGCGGCATTGTACACAAACTTCGGCGTAACTATTGCATTTGTTAGCCATTTTACGGGTTGACACGTCTGAGAGCTTTCTCTCCGGGAGCGATTCCATAGAAATGTTCGAAAGCGTATCGTCATCTTCCGTTTGGTCTCCCATGACGGGGGCAGTTGCCGGGGTTACGTCCCCGGCGACTAGAAAAACGTTAGCACTTAGCTTATTATGGCCTTTACTAATTACCTGTGCGGTAAGAAGCAGTCCTATGCAATATAATAAGGATCGGGCGATCGTGATTATAAAATCCGCAGAGCTCAATTCGCTAGGAACTCCAACTAGTCTTGTATGATACGCGATCAAATCAAGAGAACAGCAAGCAAGCAAGCAACATTTATTCATAGGTAGTTAACAAATGATAATATAGACTACTATACATGGCTATATATTTCGCGACACATAGTACGGACAGGGCCCGCTCTAAGGCCGGACAACCCGGACATTTGTCCGGGGCGGCAAGTTGAAAGGGCGGCATTTTTTCACAAAATGTCCAGTTAATGGAAAAAATAAATAATTAAATAAAAAAATAATGTATAGGATTAAATTGTAGTGTAAAAAAACATCTGTCGCGACCGACGGGAATCGAACCCGCAGCGCCGAAATGACAGATAAGAACGCTACCTTCTACACCACCGAGGCGTTGCAGAAATTTTGCTAAAACGGTAAAAAGGACTAATCCAAACTAAATTAAAGATTCGCAAAATGGTCCATTCGAAGAATTACACATTCGAAAAAATATCGATTCGAAGAATTGTCTTTTCGAAGAACTGTCCATTCGAAGAAATTTCGTTCGAAGAACTGTCGCTCGAATAATTGTCATTCGAAAAACCATCCGGATTCAGATGAAATTGGCGTTGAGGCTAGTTTTGAATCAACAACACCACGACATCGTGTAAGAAGAAAACCCCATTTCTCATACGAAACACGAGATGACCCGATCGAAGATCCCAAAGAAAAATATAAGATCGGTTTTTTTTATTTTACAACTGATCAAGCACTAAATGCTCTAGATGCTAGATTTAAACAACTTAGTCACCATAGTAACTATTTTCAATTCTTATATAATATATACGAATTGAAAAACATGTCTAAAGAGACGCTATTAAAACACCGCAAGGATTTAGAAAGTATTTTAACTGATGGTGATTCTGTTGACATAAATGGGGTAGAATTAGCAGAGGAAATTTCTGCGGTTTTGGACAAAAAAGAAAGCCCGAGCAATGTACTAAAATTAATAACTATGTTAAATTTTGCACCAAACCTTAGTGTTGCCTTAAGAATATTGCTGACTATACCAATAACGGTTGCAAGTGGGGAAAGGTGTTTTAAAAATTAAAATTAATCAAGAACTTTATACGTTCCACCACCACGCAAAATCGTCTTAATGGTTTAGCCATTTTGGCGATTGAGCATGAAATTGCTGATCAAATAACACATTTTTGTAATAATATTAAAATTGCACCTGGTTAACAATTAGTTTGCTTTTCATTATTTTGGTATTTGTACTACCCTTGGACCCATAGTGTTACCTTCAAACGTATTAAAAATTATTGTTTATAGGAATAAGTGTTATATTATTACCGTTTTTAATGTTTACCGTTTTGTCCTACTTGAATTTTAATTATGTTATATGTTTCTTTTTGAATATACGTTTTTAATATAATTTAAAACCATTTGATTTTTATTTTAAACAAAAGATATCCATTTTTAAATGTATATTAGGGGCGGCAATTTGCCTTTTTGTCCGGGGCGACGTAAACGCTGAAGCGGGCCCTGGTACGGATAGGCTACGAGCGCCCTACAGGCGCCTCAGACACCTCTCAGCACGCAGTGTACATTCAAAAATGGGCCGATGTTAAGCCCTAGCCATGTTTCGGCTAGTAGTAAGGTACCATCCCAGCAAGTAACTGTTCTACTTAGGCTGTTGCCTTTCAGAAATTTTGCATTAACAAGTACAACACGGATGGCAATGGAACTGATGACTTATTTTCCGGGATAGGGATAGATGAGGGGTAATAACATGGGGAAAACAGTAGGAAAAACCCCATTTCACGATTCTTTGGTATAACATACGCACACATATACGGGACAAACACACACATTCATACACATAGGGTAGAAAGGTAGGAAGCTAGGTTATTCTAGCTTCAGTGAGGTGAGAATTGCAACATAATATCAGGCATAGTCTCGGCGCGCTAGACCATACTTCGCCTGCCGGAGCAGGGAAGCATGGAGACGACTCGAAAGCAGTGTTAAGACTGCTATAGTTCGGATTTTTGACCGTATATATAGTCCGTCGAGGTCCCTTAACAAGCCCCGCCCACCACGTTTTCAGCGTAATGGAGGGGGCTTACCTCGGGCAGCGATAGACTATGATTTCGGGATGTCCAACTTCTGCGCTCCTGGTATCGGCATTTTCGTGACGACCCCAGGGGCGCTGAAGGGGTGGATAGGGGTGAGTTTTAGGGATGAGGGGTGATAGGAAAATCCATTATTCGGGCGGCCGTGGCGCCTGGAAGAATATCGACGTTTTTCGGTGTATGGGACCGTGTCTGGGTCTGCCGACCGACTCAAACCTCAAATCTGCAATGTGGGCAGTTCTCGGCGAGCCGAGTATTCCAGACGTATAAAACTTGCACGCCATTTTATCAACATATTCGTTGATGTAATCAATACCTGCCCAGGCGTGCAAGTCCCATATTCTAGTATACCGACTCGCCGAGAATACAGCCCTTAAATGCCTGTTTTGCAATATTTGCAATCTTTTGAGGTGTGTGTCGGCCACCGAACACGAGAACAAGAGAACAGAACCGAAGGGGCCCGACGGGATGGTACCACCGTTCAGTCCTCAGTCCGTCCGTCAGTCATAACTACGTCGGAATTCCAGTCGCCCGAACCAGTACCACCTCGGACGCCACATCGTACACTTCGCCCGCGACCACAGCGCCACTGAAGATGACTGCCGCAGCTGCAGTTGAAAGCTTTGGACTAAACCAAAATCGACCACGGCCTAACAGCCCGGAAAACTTTATTTCAAAAATTTCTCAAAAATTCTAAATCACACAAATCACTAACAAAACTAGAATGATTCAATAACAGCTGGGGACGAGAGCATCGCTGATGTCCTAGGCCGGGTTCCCGCCTAAAAACGGGGGTGTACAGGCATTAAGGGACTGCACGGGGTAGCTCGCCGTATGGGCTCCATGCGTAGAAGTAGAGTCAGAGGGTAACACCCTGCGTATCACGTGCAGTTCTTTCCTGGGGTGATCGTTTTGGACTTGCGGAGAAATCTGCATAATCCAAAGCGATCAGCCTCGCCTAGGTGTCTACAGTTATTCTCTTGTCTGCTCAAAATCGCAAGACAAGCAACACTCGCTCCTTCACTAACCGGCACCAAGGACCCAACACCTACGAAGACATATCCAATGAGATCCCAGGAACCAAGTCTACACATGATCAATAACGCAACATCACAAGGACCAAGACAGTGCGAGAGTGCTTAGCGCACTAGCACGATTAGAAAATCACAATAAGGAACAAATTCGAGGGTGACCATTGGGATCTCGGAAACTGTAAGAGATACGAAATTGTTTAAATTGGGCCAAAGTTGCACATTTTGGGACGCAATACAATGCCGTTCAGAAATTGAAGAAATTTCTAATACTACCAGAGAAATCCGGAAAAAACGGAATTTTGAAAATTGGTTTTTATTTTTTTCTGACTTTATTTGAAAAGATATGCTGAAAGAAATATCACATCACCACAGCTACTTTTTTGCCTCTATAAAATCACGGTTCAAATTTTACTATCCGACGTTTCGTCTCTGAGCAACCATCATAAAATTTGTTTTTTTAAATAGTAGAAAATGTTTGTTTTATACTTAAAAAATTCTAAAATTAATTCTAAATCCAACGATATATCACACTTAATATTTCACGTTTGGAACGGAAAGAATTATCATCAATGCTAGTTGATGATGGAATACGTTATCTTGTAGAGGAGAAAAGTGGTTATATTAGAATTATTTATTAGGCTATCGAAAATATTTTTTTAACGAACAAAACTTTATTTATGATAATAACATAACATAATAACAATAAATTAATTACATAATATCATAGTATCATATTACATAGGATATTTTATATGAATTTAGTCAATGTGTTCAAACATGTCTATCATGTGTCTTGTTGAATGCATAAAATTCAGCTTTTGAAAAATATTGACCGAAGGCTGTCTCTTTTCAGGGTATTCATTGAAGTACATCTCACTCGCTCTATGTGAATTTCGTTTACAAACATAATACATTCTCAGCATATGACCCTTTTCTTCATTCGAAAACGTGTTTTTCAGTACAAACCGTAAAAAACCGTTTCAAATAGTAGCCCAAACAAATCTAAGTTTAAGCAAAATTTATTCTACAACACATTGACATATTATGCATTTATGATAATTGGAGCGGTATCTGCCGGTATGTATCTGAGCGTTCGTTAATTTGTGTTCCATTAACCAACCGCGTTCTGTAATTCAATTGAATCTACCGATACATGTACCGCGCTTCAACTTTATGGTTCTGCTATCTGTGTCGGTACATGTCGGTTTGTTTACACCTTATATTGACATAACCTACAAATTAAGCCTGCGAGCCTGTTTGTTACTTATATACTTTCAACACTCTAAAAATAATTTTCCAATTACATTCATTATTAGAGAGAAATAATTAAAATACTATCTACATCATAACGAAAAGCAACAATTTCAATATATTTTTCAATAGGCACACATATTTTTCAATAGACACACATAATGCCTTTAGTTTCCGAATCACTACTATCTAATATTTGAAAAGCTGCCAAGATTGCGATAGGTTGACGTTTATTATTCTTCATTATAATAATTTTTTTAGGTTATTCGCGATCCGCACCGTTCCGTTCCACAATTTCCATTTACCGGAACGTATCGACGTTAACCAGCTGATTACCGCTGTATAGCTACCGGTAGATACCGCTACAATTATCGTAAATGTCCATTAAAGTTGATGGTTGTCAGTTGCTATGAAACTGATATCTGTTGTTTTTCATGACATACTATGTCGCATTGAGCAAATGCGAATCCCAACAGACTACGCAATGCAAAGTTGGAGATCTTTTTGAACACATTGAATAAATTCAATACCCTATGTATTATGATACTGTGATATTATATTATTATTATTTTATTATTATTATGTTATATTATTATATTATTATGAGAAGTAAATTCGTTTTGTTCATTTAAAAAAATTGCACTTCACCATCAACTAGCCTTGATGATGATTTTTTCAGTTCGAAACGTATATATATATATACAGTGATGGGCTAAAATATGGAACCAATTCATTATCTCGTAAACCACAATTTTTTTTAAAAATCGCTCGAACCCGTCGATTTTGTTTTTCGATCGCGCATATTCTGACATAAAATGTAGATATACAGGGTGTTCCAAATTAGAGTGACAGACAAAATATTTTTTTATTAAATGGAACCCCCCGTATATTATTGCATATTTGGATTTTGCGGAGAATTATAGACATATTTCATGAATAAGGTCCTATACCTATCTCCAACTGTTTTTGAAATATTGACAGTTAAAAATCGACCATTTACCAAGTTTGACAGCCTATGAAATCTAAACGGCTAAAGATAGAGCAAAATGGTTTGCACTTTCCTATCTTGGTTTTTCATAAGCTATCGTTTGACACTAACTTTATATTTAACCAGAGGTTAAGAAATATCGGTTAAATTTAACCTCTGGTTAAACCTAA
>JAEQML010072702.1:0-15365 GCA_016904865.1 Pissodes strobi
TATCGAACATCAACACTACCATGGCAGAAGTCAAATTTCATCACCGTGATATTCGTAAAATCCTTAAAGAACTAGATACGCAAAACGCATCAGAACCGGACGGACTACTTTTTTTTTGGTATTTTTTCTTGTCTTTTTTGTATTTTTAATGACGACCTAATGTACCTTGTGTATTTTTTGGCAATATAAATTTATTATTAATATTATTATTATTATTATTATTAACTACTGCTATTCATTATCTTTTTGTGCTTGAATTGTTTTTTATTGTTCGTACATGTAATTGTCTGTACACTGTTATTTATATACATATTTTTACATTATTTGTACTGAATTTAAATGCATTTTTTTGTATTGACATGTGTTGTATGTTTCTGTATCCGACTTAAATATTCTGTTTTTTTTTTTCCTTTTTGTAATCTACCATACAATTATAGAATTATTCCATTTATTTTTTTTTTGCTTAACAAATGTATTTTTTTGTATTCTTTCTTGTCTTTTTTGTATTTTCAATGACGACCCAATGTACTCTGTGTATTTTTTTGGTAATATAAATTATTAATATTATTATTATTATTATTATTATTATTATTATTATTATTATTATACCTGCCATCGTGTTAAAGAACTGCGCCAACGAACTAACACCCGTTTTTTCCACGCTTTTTTCTTTGTCTTACGGAAAAGGGATATGCCCATCTTCTTGGAAGGTCGCTCGAGCGCAACCTGTTCCAAAAAAAGGCAAGAAAACCACGTCCTCAAACTATCGTCCAATTGCCTTGCTTCCAATAATCTCCAAAGTCATGGAACGCGTAGTCAATCAGCAACTACTCAATACAGCTTTCGCAAAGAGGGATCGACAGGAGATATATTCACCTATGTCACTCATATATGAAGTAGGGCAATTGAGAACTACGGAGAGTCTCGAGCGATTGCGTTGGATTTTTCAAAGGCATTCGACAGAGTTTGGCATTACGGACTGCTCAACAAACTACCGTCCTTCGGACTGCCAGCCTCTCTCTGCAGCTGGCTTGCTAGTTTCCTTAAGAGCCGATCTCTGCACGTTGCAGTCGATGGACACATCTCGGACACATTCACCATACTGTTTACAGTTTTGCAGATGACAGTACCCTTGTCTCCCACTTTAGATCAGAAAAACCCTTACCAGCGACTGAGACTCATCACCGCAGACAGGAGCAGATTACAGCAATTAATCAAGACCTGGAGAAAGTTCAAACTTGGGGCGACCGAAATTTGGTCCAGTTCAATGCAGCAAAGACCCAAGCAGCAACGTTTACTAAGAGGGCCAATACAGCGGGCCCTGACATCATTATGGCAGGATCGACCATTCCTTCATCCTCGTCAATCGGACTGCTGGGTGTCTCGGTCAACAGCAATATGTCCTGGCATGACCACGTTGCTAACATCGCAAAATCAGCCTCCCAGAAGCTTGGTGCGCTAAAAAAACTCTATACACCGCAGCAGTTGCTCTTGCTCTACAAAGCGCAAATAAGACCGTGTTTAAAATACTGCTCACATAACTGGGGTGCCGCACCAAAGCACACCTTAAAGCTGCTGGATTCCATTCAGAAGAGAGCTGTGCGTCTCGCTGGCGACCCGGAGTTGATCCGGAATCTAGATAGTCTGGAACACCGCAGACATGTAGCCGAGATATCTCTGTTTTACAGATACTTTCACGGCAGATGTTCCCAGGATTTGGTCCGCCTCATCCCGCCCCTGGCAGCTCCTGTCAGACAGTCACGACAGACGGCAAGGGCGCAACAGTTCGTCGTACAACTGGAAACACCTATAACATCGCTTTACAAGAACTCCTTTGTCTGGCGCACTGCATCACTGTGGAACTCACTCCCAGAACATCTGTTTCCCACTAATTACAACTTACAAATATTCAAGAGCCGTGTCAATCAACATCTTCGCATACATACCGCTCGTTGAGCGCCATAGGGTCTCACTTTAGTGTGTGTGCCACTGGCCTAAAAAAAATGACTTGAGTTATTGCTACAGAAGCTCGAAAGCTATTCAGACCAATGCGAAGAGTGGAGAGCGGCATTATGGCTGCCCGCAAATACAGTCTCAGGGAAGCCGATTTTTTTAGTGTTACACTGTTTGCAAATGGCATGACTGCGGTGGTCACAGCTGACTAGATCCCGGCTCTAAATAATAATTCTGAAAGAAGTGTCATGCTTCATAAGTAGGCTTGTGCTAAATCCTTCTCAAACAGAAGTTATCTTATTTACCACTTACGAGGTTGACTACTCAATGCTCGTACATTTAAATGGAAAAAAGCAGAATGATAATATTAAATATTTAAATGCTTACATTGACCCTCAATTGTCATGAACTTATCTTAAAAAAAAAAACATTAAATTAACTATTTTGTATAATGAGCCTAATGCAGTTTACAATGGAAATATTATGCTTACACTTATTTATCTCTGAAATATGACATTGTCGGCTGGAATAATGCAAAAAGAATAAATAAAGTGCTAATTATTAAGAACAGTATAATACTGAGAATTTTATGTTTTAAAAAGGCATTCTTGTTGTGACCTTTTCAAAGAGCTAGACATTTTGACGGTTATATCTATATGTATATATTGTGCATTGTTTGTTGAAGAAGATATGGATAAGTTCATACTTGCTGTCGACGCTCAAAATTATTACAAATTGAAGACTGACGCCCTGAAGCTGCCGCCTCATAGGCTTACCCTACCTGCTGATAGCTCTGTTTCTACTAAAGTTTATAATTACCTACCCAGAAACTTGAGAAGTATTTAGAATGAACCTAAATTTGAGAGAAAACTTAACGTTTTATTGATTAGACATACTTTTTACAACCTGATAGGATTGTTCTCTTGTCGTCTTCATGGTTAGTGTTTATCCTCCGTCTTCTTTGTGGTTCCTATAACATTCCAATACTGTCCTTCGTTGTAATATTTCTGATTTTTAAAAAATAGTTTAAATCCTTAATGTGTAATCATTCTGTAGTATATTGTGCACTGATGCTTGTAGGATTCGTATATTACAATGTTAATTATAATTATGTTGATTAAATAATTGTTATTATTGTTCTTAAGTATTTTAAGTTTTCCTTTTAGTTATATTATCTTATGGATGATCTGAGATGGAATAAATAAATAAGTAAACTTTGTCTAAATTCCTGAAGATTAGATGAGACGAAATCTTTAAATGGTTTATTCATTACCTTAACCTAAGCCTTAAAATTTAAATGAAACCTTTAGAACGATATACCCCAAGTGGGCAAAACACGAACCTTGATAAATGACGCCATGGTGAAATCCCCGAGGATGGTTGTTAGCAACTGAAATCTGATCTATACAGTAGAGGAAAATGATTCCAATATTTTTTTAGGAAGAAAATAGGGTTTATAACGACCTTACTTTTTTTTTGGGAAATAAAAGGACTTTCAGTCTAGCTTTCTGGCTAACAACTTAAGTAATTGTTTTTCATAAGCGCAACTGAAAATCCAAGGATTTCTTATTTTTAAACCATTTTGACGCGAAACGTTTGGAAAATGGTTTTCGCATTTTCGGCAGTCACCACTTTATCACTACCGTATCGGTAATACGCTGGCATAGCCATGCGTGCCAAGTTGTCCACTTAGCTGCCGGCATTAACGCACCCCCCTCACTGCTCGCTGAGCTTTCGAAACCACGTTACTTCGCACTGAGAAGGCAAAAACCGCATAACGCCCCATGGTCTTCAAGTCAGCAGATATCACTGATACGACCACTGCCAATCTTCGCACCACCGCAACCGTGTAAAGCTTGTAGCGCGCACGCACGAACCGTCAAAAAAAACGGAAAGGATTAAGTACATGTAAACAAATGTAGATGCGCTAATTTGTTCGGAAGGGCAGGTCTGGCGACGGACGGGATTCTGAACACCTGATTCTTTTCAGCAAATGACATGCTGCGCGGTGTCGACCCGGTGTAGATTGCGTACGTGCCGTCACCCGGCGCCGGCCTGCCGATAGTCATCAGTAGCCCTAATTTTCATGACGTGGCTTGTCGTTCGAGAATAGTGAGAGCATAAGATTTGATCCACAATGATGAACGACAAAAAAATATGTTTAGTGCAAAATATCAGAATTATATGACAATAACCACAGCCAATAAAGGAGGGACAATGTATGGGAGGAAATACTGCCTCGTTCGAACTACTACTGCCGTCGTATATCTTGTTTTGCGACTAGACAACAACTGAGCACGTGATGTGTGGGCAAATATGCTGGTTGTCACTGGAAACGTTAGCGACGCCATCATCCGAGGCCGGCCGCCAGCTGACGGTGCCGTCCGTACTGAGCCGGGCAAGTGCGTGACAACCTTTAGGAAAGACTAACCATTTCTTCCTGCGCTAGGGCAAAACTTCTAATTCCTATCTCCACTTCTTTCCTGCTGCAGGATTTTTGGAAGGACATTTCCTTGTCTGGCTAACTCAACACTCTTTTCCTGCAGACGGATTTTATTTTAGCAGACGCTTTCTTCATTTTCCTATCCTGCTGAAACATTTTAAGCAAAACCAGCGTCATTCCTACCCTGAAAATTTTTCGGTAGACTCGCTCCTTTTCCTACTGAGGGATTTTCGGCTGGTGAATATTTGGCATCATTCTCTGCAGTTCAACAATTCCCGTAACTTTGCCTGCTCCAGGATACTAAGTGTACCCTTCTGATATTTTCGGTACTGCTCACCGCTGACCTATTCCGGCACGCGTATTTCGGCGGTTTACTCGCACGAACTGCCCGTAATTGAATACTGATCATATAAATTTGGCATATTATTTAATATACAACCGCGATTTTCTGAGTGGGCAATTGTTATGGTAATATGAGGCTTAGGTTAGTACATATTATAATTTGGTACAAATAAAGTCTACTCAATAATCGTGTATTGTTTATTGTTTCGACATATCATTACTCATCAGCCCCTGGTTGTCCGTATCTATGGCTATCTAAAACTGCCTAGGTAGGTATATAGTGGGCACTCTACCACTCAAGTCCAGAAAGTGGCGCCCAAGATTTACTGATTAAGTTAATCCGTTATCCGAAAGATTTGTGACGTGGTGCGTCAAGCCGTCCTTGAAATCCTAGTCACCTGAAAAGATAAAGTACGAATAATACATAATTTATCGGTGTTTATCTATTTCAATGATTCAAGTGATAATATTAATCAAAACGCTGATTCCTCTTTTTAGACAATGCTATATACTATTATTCGTAGTTTATCTGTTGGTAAAATATCTTCACATTAAATTATAGTAACGGTAAAGTACTTTCAATACTTTCAATACCTCCTTAGTACGTGTCTAGTACTTTGTCCTGTGATATTTGCGAGTTTTAAGTGTTAAATTGTCGCCGTTTTTCATGTTACGCGGATGCATCGAAAGAGCTTCGAAAACAGCGCACTACTGGTAAACATTACATTTCCAAATCGTTCACCCTTACATATAAAAACAGAAAAACGAGTTTTCTTCGAGACCAATTCTCCCATTTTTAACCCACAAAAACTTATCGTTTTAAATAAACAAATTGAAATAAACGTAAACAATATCAATCCTCAATTTGACTGCTGGGAGTTTTTGCACGACTATGCGATAAACCTTCGGATAACGTTTTTAATTCTCCATAATCTGATACATGTACATACGAGACTTTTCTTTCCTCTTGTTCTTCCTATTGACGCATAAATGTAAATTTATGTAAATTTTAATTAATTTTTTAAAATTATAATTATTTTTAAATTTTAAGCTCTCATCTTGTCGTCGTCCCTGCTGAACTGAGTAGGTAGGGAAGCCGATTTAGTATTTTGTATTAAGATTGTTGTCTTATTTTTCTCTGTTGTGCTTGTGCTTTTTTTTGTCATTTTGAGTGCCTATAGGAAGTTATGAATAACTTGGTCTGCTCGAAATGTAAATGTCAATGCCTGTTTAAGGCTCGCCCACAGGACAATGAGGTCTTTGGCGCCTGCTGTGACGCATGCAAGCTAACTCTTTGTAAAACTTGTGCTAATGTAACAACCACCGAGTGTCACTCCATCGTGTTAGGCCAGCGTAATTTAATATTTTACTGCACATCCTGTAAGCTATTATTGAATGATGTACCAAAATTGAAGAAAGCGCTTGAACATCTTGATAAAACTAAATTGGAAATTAAAAAGAAAGATAGTCTCATTGCAAGGATGCAGGAGGAAAGGGACAAGAATGAGACAGAACTACGACTAGAAATAGCTAATTTATCGACTGACCTAAAATCTAAAGACAGATATATAGTTCGACTTAAGAGAAACACTCAAGATTTTGAGGATTCAGTGATCGACGTTGAAAAAGATTTTTCTAGCAAGATTGTGGAACAGAAGAACGAAATTGCAAGCCTAAATAAGGACATCCTCAAGCTTATGGAAAAGAACAAACAACTCTTGGATCAAATAAAATACGTCGAGGACCAAAACAAAAACCTAGCTTTGGAACTAAATGAAATGAAAAAACTTAGAACTAATTTTCTTACAAGTATTGAGACATTGACTGCGGAGAATCATATGTACATAAATGACCTTAAAAAGGCCAACAAAGAGATATTTGCTCTAAAGGAAAAATCAATTCCCCTTGTCCTCGAAAATGGGATTGGTTGTAATACAGGTTCTTCGTCGTTGAGTAATCGACCTAAAAAAAGGCGAAACCAAATTTTAATTATTGGAGACAGATTCGCAAGAGGCTCCACCCACTTATTTAGACATTTTGGAAGAGGACTTTTCGACTTGAACTGTCAGTGGAGGAACGGAATCACTATTGAGGGAGTCGTTGATATGTGCACCTCCTACAAGCAAAGTCTGACCCGCAAAGACTATATTTTTCTTTTTATTGGTCCCCGCAACTGCATCACCGGCAGAGATGTCCCCAGACAGAAAATCGAAGAACTTCTCGATATAGCGAATTCTACGAATCTAATCGTGGTCGGAACCCCATTCTGGAAGAACTGACCTGTGCTTAACAACTTTATTGCAAAGCAGAATAGTGTCTTAAAAGCATCTTTTCATGGATCACACGCTAGTTTTGTTCCCATCGTAGCAGAGTACTCCTTGAACGGCGAGATGACCGCTCAAGATAAGAATCATCTCATAAGGTACTTATGTGACAACTTTATAGGTACTCTAGATGACGACGAGGCTTCTTGCACTCAAATCCATGGGTCTTTGAGTGTGAATGACCTTCTGAAAACATCTGTCAACGAAGTCGATACTGAAAATTTTCGGCGCGACACAACGACGGACCCGTAGTCAGGACCGACCAGATAGTTCAATTAGATAGTTCAAGTAATATTTTTAGCATTTTTTACATTAATATCTGGTCGTTGAAAAACAAGACCCAAGAAATTGAAGCTTTCCTGCAGGAAAGACCAACGTGCTACAGTGCTCTTAGTTTCGCTGAACACTGCCTTTTGAATGAAGAAATCCAGCTAATCAACATTCAGGGTTTTGAACATGGGGCCTCCTTTTGTCGGGGTAGTAATCGACATGGTGGTGTTGTTGTTATGCCAGCTTCGGGTCAAAGCGTGAAAGTGTTGGAGGGCCTGGCTGAACTATCAGTTGAGAGACACTGTGAAGTATGTGGTTTGGAATTTCTAGACTGTGGTATTGTTATAGTAACTATCTATCGCCCACCAAGTGGGGATTTTACCGTGTTTTTAAATGTGATGGGCCTAGTTTTGGCCTCTATTTTTAATTTAAATAGGTACACTGTTATTAATGGAGATTTTAACATACAGTTTGATAGAGAGTATGGCGATAAGCATAGTTTTATAGATGTTATGAACTCTTACAACTTTTCTCAACAGGTCTTTGTGAACACAAGACTAAATCACTGTCTCGACAATGTGTTTGTAAACTTTTCTGAGTTTCCCGACTACAGTTTGAATGTTTTCAATCCTGTTTTGTCTGATCACTCAGCTATAGAATTGAGTTTTGATATTGGTCATATATGCAACACTGCGGTAAAATGTACCAATTTTTTGTGCCGGCCAGTGACAAGTAAGGGTATATTCAATTTGTACAACATGCTTGAGAGTGAAGACTGGCAATTTCTTGGCCCTGATATTGGGGCTGAGGAGTGGTGTAACAGATTTATGGACAAGTTTATCAGTATGCGTGACATGGCGTTTCCACAGTCCCTCAGAGTATCAACAAATCAAAACACACATAAAGTTGTATGGTTCAATGACAAACTCAGGGTTATGAGGGAGGAGCTTCGGGCCCTTGGCTGCCTTGCTCGAGAGTCTGACTGCCCTCTTCTGCATGAAGAGATCAAGGTATGTAGGCGTAATTATAGACATGCCATCTCCGAGGCTAAGCGAATAGCAAACAGTAATCATATCAAAAAGTCGGACAATCCTGCTAAAGCAGCATGGGATGTCATAAATAATAATCGACGAGTGGTCAGAGACAGGATGGGCGCGGATATTGATCCTAACATGTTAAATAATTTTTTTGTTGGTGTTGCTGGTGAACTGATATCAGCATTACCGCAATCTGCTGTCTCTTTTGAGAGATATTTGGAAGGGGTGAAAAGGAATGATTTGCTTACCTTTCATTTTCGTAATGTAACTTTTAATGAGGTTAGAGCTGCAATTGACGGATTAAAGAAGAAGCACAGTAAAGATTTCTATGATCTGAATATGGTGTTAATAAAATCGCTAAAAAATGTTCTAATTAGTCCTTTGACAAATCTGTATAATAAATGCATTGAGGAGGCCACATACCCTCACCTATTTAAAATAAGTAAAACGGTCCCAGTATTTAAAAGTGGAGACCCTAACTCTCCTAACAATTATAGGCCGATATCGCTGATACCTGTTTTGTCAAAAATATTTGAAGCTCTGCTCTGTAAACAGCTGTGTGATTACTTGGAGTCGAATGACTTGCTGTCCGGCAATCAATTCGGTTTTAGAAAGGGTAGATCAACAGTAATGGCCATTAATAAACTATGTGAAGGCATAGTTGAGGGCTTTGAGGGGGGAGAGTTTGTAGGAGCTACATTCTGCGACCTCTCCAAGGCCTTCGATTGTGTCTCCCATGACATCCTATTGAAAAAACTTGAATTCTATGGACTAAATCTCGACAGCTGTCAGTTGATTCAGAGGTATCTCACTGACAGGAGACAGGTGACATGCTATGGGGGACATCTCTCGGACGTAAGAGTCGTGAGGCACGGTGTGCCACAGGGCTCTATATTGGGGCCGTTATTGTTCCTCACATATGTCAACGATATAGAATCCTCCCTGCAGCAGGGTAGTATTACATTGTATGCAGATGACACCAATTTTCTTGTAACTGACAAGGAATGTGAATCGCTGATTGAGAGGTTGGCTGAGTGTAGAGAGTGTGTCAGTGATTGGTTTGTGGCAAATAAACTCAACTTTAACCATGAGAAAACGAAAAATATTGTCTTCTCGCTGAGGCAAATATACCTTGATAATCCAGACCAGGTCAAGTTTTTGGGAATAACTTTAGACCCAAAACTGACTTTTGAACTCCATGTAAATAATGTTTCAAAAAGGGCAGCCTCGGGAGTCTTTGTACTGAGCGGCTTGGCGAATACTGTGGAGTCAGCGATCTGCCTTATGGCTTATCATGCTCTTGTGCACTCAATATGTATATATGGCCTTCTGGCTTGGGGACATTCGTCCCATGCATCTAGGGTATTTGGAGTACAGAGGAGGGCAGTCCGAGTCCTGGCTGGGATTGGGTATCGTGATGAAGCAAGACCATATTTCAAAAAATTTGGGATTCTTACTCTTCCATCCCACTACATTTACGAATCATTACTCTATGTACGTCAAAACCTAAACAGATATGCAACTATTCAGAATTTACATTCTCACAATACAAGATCACACATGAATCTTCAAATTGAGTTTCTCAGACTTAAGAGGTCTTGGAATGCAACGCTACATTATGCACCTGTTTTTTTCAACAGGCTACCTGTGAGGGTCAGGGAATTGCCGGTAAAGCGCTTTAAAACTGTAATAAAAAAATATTTAATATCTCAAGCTTTTTACAATTATAACGATTTCCTAAATTGTGATGTTAGTGATCAGGATTTTGTCTAATATGTTGTGATATATCTTCGTGTATAGAAATAGTTTATTTTAAATCTTTAGATTTGGTCTATGTATTTGTAATTTGTTGTGTCCTTCCCAACTAATAGCTTTTAGCTTTTAACTATTTAGAATTTCTATAAACAATTGTAAAAAAAAAATATTGACAATATTGACGATTGTAAAGGTATTTTGTACTTATCATTAATAAAATTATTCTTATTCTTATTCTTATTCTTAATTAAGAACTTGTCTTTTGGACCATGTTTAATCTTATGCTGATATATTTATTAACTTTTTATCAATACAGAATAACATAAATGTTAGAATTTAGGAGAAGGTCATACCGTAGATTGCTAAACGTCGTAATGTTAATTTGCAAATCTTTAACTTTGTGCCAAAACTGCATAATATTATTGACTACAGATTTTCATTAATGTCATTGGTCGGTGGAGTGGAAATAACAGGAGAGGTCTGCCGACCTAACGACTCTCCCGAATACCGTTTCCCGAACCGGAACACTTTGGACAATTTCTAGTAGTCACATCTGGAGTACCACAACGATAACAATGGATCTTCTTACTGTTAGGGCATTGCCGATTTAAATGGCCTGTCTGGTTGCAGTTCCAACAAGTAACTGGACGTCTAGGAAAAGATGGTCTTTCAGCTGGTGCTCGTGCTGCTGGTAATGCAACTACATCAATGGGCGGTGGATGATCACTATATAAGCTAGAAGTAGATGCATCAGAAGCCAAGAAAGCGGAATCAGGTTCGACAAAATTTTGTCGCCTCCTAGATGGTGGAATATAATGATCAGCTCGGTACTTTTTAGCTTCAAGCTTAAGGCACTCAGTCTCTCGCTCCTCCAATGAATTAACAACAGGAAGCTGAGTTGTGTAAAATGGAGACAAATTCCTAGAAATGATATCCAGCTGAACATCGTCAGACATACCTCCATAACGCCTAAACAAAGCACTCATACTAGACAAATAATCAACGGTACTCTCAGACTGGTCTTGAGTTCTTTCCAAAATTTCTTTAAATAATCTAGCTTTATAATCAGGTGGTTCAAAATGTTTACACAGGAGATCAGATAAACTTTTCCAGTTAACAAACCTAGCTCGATTAGCACGGAACCAATTCAATGCTCTGCCAGAAAACAAATATATCGCTGACTCAAATAATTCCTGTTCAGATATACCCCTAGCAATACGTAACTCAGAAACTCTTTCTAAAAAGTTGTGAACTGAAAGTTGTTTGCAGTCACCTGAGAATTTAAGATTCCATTTTTGAACACGAGTGTTAAAATTACTAGAGTGACATGAACGAATTTTAGTTGGCGTGGAATTAGTTGGTGGTTTATTAGAATTTAAACTAGAAACAGAAGAGTCAGAATCTGAATCATCTAACTGCGTTTTACTTAACAAAGCACTCAAATCTTTATCCGATTTCAACAGTGAATCTAAACTATCTAAAGCAGATAATATTTCTAGCAAAGAATCAGATCTAATTTTTAACTGCTCTTTAAGATTAGCGGTAGGTATTCGATTAATTCGATTCAACAAGTGAACGAGACGTGATTGAATACGTTCAAAATTAGTTTTAGACTTAGTGTCTCCTGCTAAACTTTCTACTGAAGTTTGGAGATCTTTTAATGTTGTTAAAATATATTCGATTTCACTGTCAAATTTAAGCTTATATGGTGGAGAGGTTTGCCTTTCTTTTCTAATTGTAAAACTGGACGTAAAGCTGCTCTTAATTGTTCAACAGTTTTTGAATCATCAGCTGGTAAACCACGAATACTAAGTTCATAGACAAGCATCTCTTTCCTAAGATAATTAACTATCATATTGTAATCCATCTTTACTGACTCAATAAGATAACAAAAGATAACAAAATTATAAACGAATAAAGAAAATTAGCAGGTAAATATAAATCAGCATAAAAAAATAAAGGTAGCTGTCCTCTTCGGAGAGCTCAATATGTAAATCAATGCGCAATATAGAAATATCACAAAAAAATAGATCACCTAGTAAGCACTCAAATAATAACAATGAAATAACAATGCTGGATAAATATTAAATCACTAGTTATCAAAATAATATGCAACAATAATACACAACGCTACCAATCAACGAAAATCACCTGGAAAATAGATCTAATAAGGCATACAGGACATAAATTAGAACAAATTTGCAATTTATCAAGAAAAGGTCTCTCAAAAAAAGATTGCCAAATTTGCAATTTTGTAAAGAATAGGTCTACTCAAAAAAAATTAGCCCTTTGAGTTGGGCGCCAAATTTGCAACACGTTTTTTTCTGAATAAACCCAGATTTTTTTCCCCAATTAATTAAAAAAAATGAACCTAGCCCCGGAGAGTCGCGTTACAAAGCCCGGCCCCTGTCGTGGGGTCGTTTGAGCGCCACCCGTTCTAGCCAGCTAAACGGAAAAAGCACGGCAGGTGTTGTACCGAGTGGCTAGATTCGCTCATAAAATTAACCGGTTCTTAGTACTTAATTTGAAACTTTCAAGAAAATGAGAATAATTATGGCACTATAATCAACCAACTTAATCTATCTAGAAAACACAATCTAAAAATTTAATGGACACTATATTTGCTACTAAATCCCTTTTTTGCAAACACAGCAACAATCTATCTGGAGAAAATGGTTATATTAAAATGTGGTTGAGTAGACAAAAGAATGTTAAATGACTTAAAGTAATTAATAAAATAAACAGAGTACAATATGAAGATTGTACGTACAGAGACCAATTCAGTTGGAAAACCTCGGTTCTATATGCCTTATCACTAAATGCACTAAGCACTACTTATCAAAGTGATCACTTGACGCAGACTAAGCTTCTTACAACTAGGTATGCGTGCGCTAATAGCTGCACTGATGGTGATAATATGCCGCAATGAGCGGACACAATGATTAGATCAAAAAAAACTTGAGAAGTTAATAAAAGCACCAGATCAGATTAAAACTATGGTTAGCTTGATTCATATGATAAAAAAATAAAATTCAGAGCGGTTATATCTGCCGACTAATGAATGAAAAGAATGAAGTTATCCAGCCAGCGCTTAACTTTTAAAATGAGAAAACAACTCAAAGCAATTAGATTAACTGGTCCGATAAACCAGTGAATAAATGTAAATTAAATTAATTAAAATCAATGAGCTACCTCAATTCAATGTTTGATTTATATCAATAAAAGCAAACGAAAAGTAAACATAAGACACAAAACTTATACCCAAATCCCGTCGTCGAATCTGTCGATGGCCTCTGGTGCGGGAACCACAAGTTAAGGCCCTTCGTCAGCCTTCCAGGGAAAAAAAGTTGTGGACCTGCTTCCGGCCTTTCAGAACAAAGTTGCAGTCATTTAATTAAACCTCTGGCCCAGCAGAAGAAATTGGTTCATCAAGTAAACTTCTGGCCCAGCAGAAGAACCCTGAAATAATCCAGTATGCATTAAATGAAGCCCCCTTACTTTAATAAAAATCATAGACCCCCTCCCTCTTTGCATAAATACATCTTTTTTATAAAACAAATTTTCCCAGACAAAAACAAAAAAACCCATGGACTTGCAGTGCAATAAAGCAAATAAAAGAGATATTAAGGTTCAGGTAACTTGAATATAAAAATATAGGTATGAATTACCCCTAAAAGAATATATAAACTTCGCCATATGATCAAAATTAAAGTTGCATTAAAATAAAAATTCGGATCAGATAAAATGGAGTAGATAAAATAACACATGGGAAAAGCAAATGGCGTTATGTGCACAAAAAAAATAAAAGGTAGATAAGCAATCAATTTCATTAATTTAGGCAAAAATGGTAGCGATATTCACCTCAGATTCGGACTTGAGGGTGTATTAGAAGAGATTCGACGGTCTCGGTCTTATGGGACGAACGTGGAAGCCGCTATAAGTAATGGAAACAAAAAAATTTAACATGGCGGTCAAGTGCTTCATAGGCCACAGAAAAAGGAAACCAGAGAAAATGCTTACCTAGTACAGCTTGTAGAGCCCGAATAGTCGGTCGTGTTAAAACACAAACAGAAACGCACGATAAATCCCTTATCAAAAGGGTTGTATTATATCACAATACTTAAAACGTGCAGTTTCTCGCTATACTGGCAAACGTTTCCCAAGCGAGCAAACTAGAAAAGACCTCTCCAACGTTCCGTCTTCCGTCAATTCGCCTTAAATTAAATACTGCGACACAAGTAGTAATGGGCTGAAAACTTGACGAGTGATTCGATACAAGGAATAATTCTAAGAAAATAAACGCCTTAATTCTCGCTTATTATGATGATAAATGACGGCAGAAGCCACGAATAGTGAGCTAAAATTACATTCTTCCAGAAAGGCTAGGGAATGTTTTAACAGGAATGATAAACCTTCAAAAATCTAAATCGAGAATGAAAAACGCGCGATACATAGCCCATCTCTATTATTCCGTGACGATGGTCACAGAAACTACTACCAAAATACGAATCAACAAGTCAAACGCAGCGTTTTTTTGCAGGCTAACAGAATTCATTAGAAATATAAATCGACTCGCTGGCTGTTAACGATAATATAATGCAAATCAAACCAAGTTATTTTAATAGTATGGTACATCGCTCTAGCTTATCAACTATAATAAATAGTCACAACGGATTAAGAATACAAATATATAGCTAACCTATACTTAAAATATAATTAATTTTACATTGAGAAAAGAGGCAATTTCAAGCGAATTATTAAATTCAGAATTAATAAACCGATGAGTGCAAAATACAGCATCATTTTTTCCCTAAATGCGGCATATAAATGAAATTTTTAAAAATGTTTGCTCTTGGCAAAATCGAACTGTTACACTATTATCAAGTATAATGTATGGTCTACGTTGGGGTTTGGAACCTTCGGCAACATGCACTAAAACAGAGTTTTATCCACAATACCGAAACAGAATATTTGCACTCGACGCGCGTTTCGCTAACCATGTTAGCATCATCAGGAGATGATTAAAACTAAAATTAAAATCTACCTAACTCCCTTTTATACTACTGTTTGCTTAATCAAGCGGAACTAAAAAGAACCAATCCCGGGATCCCGCTAGTCACGCTTGATCAACCAATACAATGGACTATACGGAATAGGCCCTCTATCTCTATTTAAACTATTCTTACATTTAATAATTTCCATACTTTCATATGCGTCTAATAATCAGTTATATTATGAATT